>JZKD02S2312908.1:344045-354702 GCA_000966675.3 Picea glauca
CTTCTCAGAGATAAGCCGCCACCATTCCAACAAGCTTGTTTCCGCTGCATTTTTACAGTTTCATCTTATTTCGTTATTTAATAGAAAACCAGTTTTACTGTATCTCTGTTATTTTTGTGTTAAGAACCTATTAATAATCTGTATTCATTTCGTTCTGCTCATAAAATCCGGATCAAGGGACCCCGATGAAAATGAAGGATGTACTATATGTACCTGGTTTGACAAATGTTTTTTTTTGTCTCTCAACTTTAGATAAGATATGTTTCATGGTTTCATTCATAGATGGTGAATTTCTTATGTGGCCTAAAGGAAAAATCATAGAAGATGCAATTGTCATTGGAATATAAGAAGGTGGCTTGTATAAGTTAAAAGATCACTCAGATGCAGCCTTGACTCACTCCACTGAGATTCCATGTGAACTTTGGCATAGAATACTGGATCACATCAACTACAAAGACTTACCATATGTAAGCAAGGTAGTTACAAGTCTACTAGAACTCAAGGTTGATCATGAAGGTGTGTGCAAGAGGAAAGAACATAAAGAAACCTTTCCCAAATAGAGACAGTAAAGCAGAAGGAATCTTGGAGCTCATCCAATCTAATGTATGTGGTCCAATTCCGTCATCCTCCCTTAGTGGGTATGTATACTATCTGTCATTCATTGATGATTATTCTCGCAAGACTTGGGTTTTTTTTTTTTTGGTAATCCTGAACCTTTTTGACTTGGTGAGGGATTTCCTTGGCGGAGATGCCATGACCCAAAGGAATCTAAGCCGTCAAAGTCACTTGGGGTTCACACCCGTCCTGGACTGCACCAACCCTTACATGGCTGGATTTTAGGTGTCCCCAGGGGTTTCGAACTAGTGACTTTCACTTACGAAGTTCCTTAACAACTCACTCCCTCACCGAATTCTATTGACCTTGGGGACCTTGGGTTTATTTCTTGAAATCAAAATATAAAGTATTTCGAAAATTCAAGGAATTCAAAGCCTTGATAGAAAATCTCTCAGAAAGAAAAATCAAGATACTCAGGTCAGATAATGGAGGAGAATACACCTCAAAATAATTTGTAAGCTTTTTCAAATATGTTAGGATTAAGAGGGATCTCATCACTCCCTATAATACTCAACAAAATGGTGTAGAAGAAAGAAATAATAGAACCATAATGGAAGCAATGAATACTATGATCCACGATCAAGATCTTCAAATGCACTTATGGGATGAAGCAACAAGAACAACAATTTATGTTCAAAAAATATTATCCCATAGTGCACTTGGATTCAAAACCCTGAACAAATGTTCTTCGGAAAGAAGCCATAAGTAATCCATCTCAAAATATTTGGTTGTCTAGTGTTTGTACACATTTTGAAAGAAAGGAGAACTAAGTTGGACCCTTCAGGAAAGAAGGGAATATTTGTTGGATACTATGAGGTCTCTAAGGCCTTCAGAATTTACATACATGGTTACCATCATATTGAGATCAATAGAGATGTAACCTTTGAATAAGATGAAACACTCAAGAAATCAAGAAGATGCCATCTTGAAGAAGTATATGAAGAAGAACCTGTTGCTTCTAGAGCTGTAGAACTCGTGAGGGAAGTTATAGTGACCCTTGATGATGAGATTCCAGAAGATCATGATATGAAATAATCTCAGGAACCTCCCTAAATGACAATCTCTCACAAGAGAAAGCCAGCTTGGGAAATAGAACTTATTCAAGATGGAGAGAAGTATGGTGCTCCATAAGGAACCATGAGACAACACAAGAAACCTAAGCCATTCTCCAGTTATATGGCTTTGATGTGTGATCTCATAGAAAAGGAACCCACTTGCTTTGAAGAATCCATTCAAAAGAAAGAATGGGTGGATTCCATGACTAAAGAATGATGTATGAGAAATAGTTCCCAGACCGAAGAACAAAGATGTGGTATCTTCCAAATGTATATACAAGATAAAACATGTTGCCAATGGAAGTATTGTAAAACATAAATCAAGGTTTGTAGCTCGTGAATTTTCTCAAAAGGAAGGCATTGATTATGAAGAGACATTTTCTCCTGTAGCCAGATACACTTCTATCAGAACCATCATGGCTATTGCAGCCAAGATGAAGTGGAATTTACACCTGATGGATGTGAAAACAACCCTCTTAAATGGTGTTATTGAAGAAGAAGTGTATATAGAACAACCACAAGGGTTTGAAGTTGAAAATAGAAAGACTCATGTCTGCAGGTTAAAGAAGGCTCTGCACGGGTTGAAGCAAGCTCCTAGAACTTGGTATGCTAGAATTGACAGTTTCTTGATGAGCTTGGGCTTTACCAAGAGTAAATTTGATTCTAAACTTTACTTCACAGTTATGAATGATGAGCCAGTTATATTTCTACTCTATGTAGATGGCTTATTCTTAATTGGAGAAGAAAAGCTCATTGCAGATTGTAAGAAGAACCTTGCTGCAGACTTTGAGATGAAAGACCTAGGATTGATGAATTATTTTTTAGGTATTGAATTTTGGCAGAGCCCAGAGAAGATATTCCTTAACCAAGGTAAGTATGCAGTTGAAATACTAAAGAGGTTTGACATGTTGGAATGTAAAGCCATGAACACACCCATGTAAACAAAGTTGAAGCTCCTATTTGATACTTCGTCAGAATTAGTTGATGCCACTCTATACAGATAGATCATTGGATCGTTGATGTATTTGACGAATACTAGGCCAAATATATGTTTTTCTGTGAACACCTTGAGTCAGTATTTGGTAGAGCCCAGATGTGTTCACCTTGTTGCTGCAAAACATGTGATGAGATACCTTAATGGTACGTAGGACTTTGGTCTCTGTTATAATAGAGATACTGACTTTAGAATGATTGATTACACTGATTCAGATTGGGTTGGAAGTGTTTTATGATAGAAAGAGAACTTCAGGATGTTGTTTCAGTCTGGGGTCAGCCATGATTTCATGGTAGAGTAGGAAGCAATCCAACATTTCTCTCAACATGACAAAAGCAGAATACATTGTTGCATGTTCCTCCAGTTTTGAAGCCATATGGCTTCAAAAGTTGTTCACAGGTCTATTCAATCTGGAGATGGAAGCCACCATGATTCTATGTGATAACCAAAGTTGCATAAATATGATAGAGAACCCTATGTTCCATGATAAGTCTAAGCACATAGAGATCCGATATCACTACATTCATGATATGGTGCAGAGGGGAGATATAAAGCTCCAATATGTTGGCATAGATGAGCAGGTTGCAGATGTGTTGACCAAGCCTCCATCTCGTGTGAAGTTTGAATACTTCCAAGACAAGATTGGTATAGTCCAAAAGGACCTCCCTTGAAAGGGGGAGTGATGCTAATGATACTATGGTAGCCTGACCAAAAATGGGTAGCTTCGTTAGGATTTTATATCGTAGGAGATTGATCATCCTTGGATAGATCCCGAAGGTTGTGTAAGGACGGTCTATCAGATTACTTGTGCATTTAAATGCCAGTTGTGGTCATTAGTGGTAGCTCTATTAGGATTTTATAATCTTAGGGAATCTTTTGATTCTTGGGAATATCCCAAAGGTTCGATGAGGACGGCCTGTTAGAGTACCACGTGGTAGCTCCATTAGGATTTTATATCCTAGGGAATATTATGATTCCTGGGTATATCCCGAAGGTCTGGTAAGGACGGTCTGTCAGAGTACCACAAAATGTTGTTGTTACACTTGCCTCATTCTGTTTCTACATGATGATGATGTTGTTATCTCAGTCTCATGTTTCTGATGTTGTTGTATCAACCTCGTGCTATTGATGATGTTGATGTATCAACCTCATTCTGTTGTTGATGTTGTATCAGTGTCGTTTTGTTGCTGATGATGTTGTACTAACCTCATGCTACTAATGATGGTGTTGATGATTTTTTTTCTTTAGTGTTATGCTAATTTATGTTGATGCATATGATGATGATGATGTTATTTCCATCTCCATGTTGTGAACAATGATGTTATTGATGATGAGAAAAAAATTTGATGATTTGTATATATGCTTGTCAATGTTCCAGATGATGATGATGTTCTTTCCCTCTCTCTCTCTATTGATTATTTTGTATTGAGTTATGTTAGTAGAATACCCTTCTTGTTAAGGTGGAGTGTTAAAATATTGTAACTGCGAAGAATATTCTAATTATAATTGAGTTATTTTTATATAGATCAAATACCCTTTTGTGGATTGATCATGTCGAGCTTTGTATAATATCAAATCCCCTTTTGTGGATTGGTCAAACCATAGTTATATTGTGTTGTTTGTAAAGTCAACCCCTAGGGATAATTAAAGTGGTTTTAACTACTAGTTGAAGAAGTCGACCCAACTTGGTGAAAAGACATAATCCTAGTGCCTCCTATCTAGTATAAATAAGTGAGGATGGCGCCTCACTTACTCACTCACTCATTCACTAAACAACTAAGCATCTTTTGGAGGTAGTTGCAGTTGCAAGAAGGAGAGAGAGGCACATTGCTCAATCTTGGATATTCTCTAGTGTTTTGGTCTTTAGTCTTGGAATTGTATTGGCAATCTATCATTGAGTAAGTTTTTGCTGGGTTTTCTCCCCCATGAGGGTTTACCAGGATAAAACGTTATGTACCTTGTGATTGTGTTTCTTTCAGTGATCCTGCTTATACTATTATTGTCTAGTAATTTGAAAAGAACTTAATAACAACTCTAAATTTAACACACTTCTCCTTTGGTCAATAGATATGCCTTGAGATCCAAAACTCGAGAGACCAACCCTTCTTATGGAGAATTTTCCCTTGACCCTCCTCCTCACTATCAGGCGGGCATAAAATCCCATCTCTCGAAAGAAAAATAAAGAGTCATTGTAGAAATTCACCAAGGAACCCAAGCGACCATAACAAGGGTTGTTAAAGCAAAGAAATCCCTTCCGTCGAGGGAAAAATGATCTTCCTTTCCTTCAACGCGAGATGGGTTGGGGGTGCCCCAAAGAAACTAGACCTCAAAAGAATGTTCCTAAGCCTAAAGTCGAGTGTAATCATGATCCAAGAAACAATGTGCTTCGACGACAAAGCTAGAGAAATTTTCAGTCCTTGGCTTAGGAATTGGTCTTTCAACACAATTGACGCTTCTAGTTTATCAGGAGGCTTTCTTACCGGGTGGAGCCCTAATTTTAAGTCCTTGTCCTTCTCTGTTGTTCTCTCTTCAATTTTAGTCAAATTAAAACATAAGAATAGTTATTTAGCCTTCTCAGTGGTCAATATTTATGGTCCCTACTCTGATAGGAACTCTTTCTGGGAGGGCCTGATTTATTCAGGATTTTTTCACGACCCTTTACTGGTGGCAGGGGGGATCTAAATTTTACCCTATACCTGTGAGAGGTTTAGGGAGTGCACCCAAGGGTAGACAAGCAGAGCAATTCTTTCCTGTCTTTTTTAGAAAATTCTAGACTGGTGGATATTGAACCTGTGAAGCTCTCTCCCACTTGGATAAATTTTAGAATCGGGGATGAGGTGGTTGCAAAAATATTGGATCACTTATTAATTTTTGAATCCCTCCTGAATCTGTGCTCAAATTTTAGAGCAGTGGTAGATGTTGAAGGAATTTCAGATCACCGCCCAGTTTCCTTATATTGGTCTTCGAGCTTTGGGTCCCCTCCTCCCCCTCTTAAATTTTTCCAGTCCTGGCTGGAAGAAGAATATTTCAAGGATCTGGTTCTCTCCACTTGGGTCAAGATTTCTCCTCTGAACCCTGTTCCACTCATGACACAATTTGTAGCCAATATTAAGACTTTGAAAAGTGCCATTAAAAAATGGCTTCCTCTTTGGAATTCCAAAAGGCATCGTTTCATTCGAGACAATGAAGAAAGTCTCATCGAGGCCCTTAGGAAGCTAGAGGAAATCCCTCTCTCCAGTGAAAAGTTAATTGAATTAACAAAATTGGAGGAAAAACAAAATGCATGGATAAAGACAGAGGAACAAGAATGGCGCATTAAGAGAAGGGCTCTTTGGATAAAAGCAGGAGACAATAACACCAAGTTTTTTCATCAGTTTGTGAACTATCAAAGAAATATTAACACAATATAGGAAATCAAAGATGAAGAAGGAAATGTGGTAGTTTCCTTTGAGGAGTACAAGGCAAAGCTTAGAGTAAAATTCTTCAGTAATATTTTCTCAGCCCCACCTGGTTTCCCTATACAAGAAATTATGGAGGTACTGGGAAAATTTCCCACTGTTTTTATGAAGATATGAATTTATCCTTGGAAGAAGAAGCCACAAAATCAGAATTGACAGCGATGTTGTTTTCCATGAAGAATGGAAAAATCCCAGGCCCAGATGGTGTTACAGCGGAATTCTAGGAGTTCTATGACTACTTGAAAAATGATCTTTTGTTGGTGGTAAGGGAATCAAAAAAGGAAGGAAGAATTCATGGTCCTCTAAATGCCACCTAGCTATGCCTTATCCAAAAAAAATAGTGCCCTTCTTCCTTTGAGGATTATAGACCAATTTCCTGCTGCAATGTTATCTATAAATTAATATCTAAGATTGTCTCTAGAAGAATGAGACTGATGCTTAGTACTTTCATAGGAGAATAAAAATTTGGTTTTCTACATAGTAGCCAAATCCATGACACGGTTTCCATCGCTCAAGAAGTGCTCCACTCTGTCAAAAAAATAAATCTTAAGGCAACCAACCTTAAACTGGATCTCTCCAAAGCTTATGACCGAGTAAAATGGACTTTTCTGCATCTGGTCCTTATCCAATTGGGCATGAGTTTGAAAGTCGTCAGTTGGATAATGGTATGCATTCAAAGTGCTTCCTTTTTCATCCTTATCAATGGAGCTCCGTCCTGTTTCTTCAAAGCATCCAAAGGAATTTTCTAGGGATGCACCCTCTCTCCCTTTTTGTTCTTGATTGTTGCAGAGGCACTAAGAAAACTAATAAACAAGTCCAGATCCAATGGCCTCCTGAAAGGAATTGCAGTCTCTAAATATGAATTAGTAACACATTTGTTATTCTTGGATGACATCTTTTGCAACTTGTTCATTTCTTAGAGGAATTTGAATTCCTTTAAAAATATTTTAAACCTCTATTGCAACGCTACTGGAATGAAAGTAAATATGGAAAAATCTTGTTTAATTCTTAATTATTGTGCGGAAGTGGAAGAATCCTCCTTTTCCAACACCTTTCCAGCCCAAAAGAAACCTCTCTTTGAGGGACTCAAGTATCTGGGTTTCAACTTAAAACTAGACAATTACAGGAAAGAAGACTAGAGTTGGTTAATCAGAAACGTTGAGGCCAAAATAGCCATCTAGGTCAATAGACTCCTTTCCAAAGGAGGAATACTAGTGCTAATTAAAGAAGTCTTAGAAGGAATTCCCGTATACTAGAACTCCATAGTTGAAATACCTAAAGGATTCTTAGATCACATTCACCGTATAAGATTTTTCTTTTTATGGGCAGGACAAAACTCTCCTGGAGGTACTCATCTGGCCAATTGGAAATCAATTGCTTCCCCTAAAGAAATGGATGGATGGGGTTAAAAGAACATTCTTCTTTTTGCTCGAGCCCTAACAGGAAGGAATCTCTGGAGACTAACCCTCGAGAACTCTCTATGGGTAAGAGTTATGAACTCCAAATATTTTCCCAACCTATCTGTTTTTGAGTGGTTTCGAGATCCTATGAAATATTCCAAAGGCTCAATTGTGTGGAAGCGTCCACCCTAGTTGGAAATTGGACTGTCTGGCATATTGGAAATGGGTCAAATATAAGATTGGGAGAAGATCCATTGTTGGGAGTGGGAAACAACTATAAATTTTCTATCCCCCTCCTCCAGTTTCTTAAGGACAAAAACCTTCGATTCCTGAGCGATATAAACACTGGATTTCCCCAGATCATAGGTCATTTGGGATGGAATAACGAAGATTCTCTTGATCTCCCTGAAGCTTTGCGAGACGAGTGGAACTCCTACATCTCCCTCTTATGCGAAAATTTTATCTCCCTGGATAGAGACTCTAAAGATTCTCTTTCTTGGTAAAAAAATCCACAGAACGGGTCCTACTCAGTCAAATTGGGCTACAAAGATTGGTTAGAAGGTAACATTGTGACCCCTACGAAATGGTGGTGGAAGCCTCTTTGGAAACTCAAAGCTCCTCCTATATGTAAATTAACTCCATGGCTTGCAATGAACAACAAATTGTTGACCTAGGATAATTTCCTTAGAAGAGGATGGTGTGGACCCAACATATGTCCACATTGCAAAGAAAATCAAGAAACTATTACTCATCTTTTTGTCTCATGTCCCTATGCAAGAAAGGTTGCACAATGAATAAAAGAACAACTAAAAGCTAAGGCCAATTGGAATCATGA
This sequence comes from Picea glauca, assembly GCA_000966675.3. NCBI lineage: Eukaryota > Viridiplantae > Streptophyta > Pinopsida > Pinales > Pinaceae > Picea > Picea glauca. The sequence goes on from JZKD02S2312908.1 coordinate 352,403, forward strand.
CTTCGTCGAAGACTGTTTCAGATCTTGGATCCAAGACATATCAGTTTCCTTGTATGCTAGCGTACTTGGTATCATGATCTCGAACATCTGGTGGGCTCGAAACGACTCTATTTTTAAATATAAGTATGTTCCTCTTGAGGTCTCTACGAAAATATCGCTTAGTTAGGTAGAAGAGTTCAAGGCATAATTAAGGGAAAGTAAGTCTTGAATAATAATTCCTCCTCCCATTGATTACACAATCCCTTGGGGATACTTCGACGAGGCCAGTCAAGGACACCCTCCTTCATGTAGAGTGGGGGTGGTTCTTTTTATTAGTCACAACCATTTTATTCACATAAGATATGCACCAGGGGACAAAACAAATAATAGAGCATAACTTATAGCACTCTGGACCCTTTTGGAAATTGCAAAGAAAAAAAAACTTGTTAAAGCTTCAAGTTTTTGGTGACTCCAAGTTGGTGATCGATTGGGCGAGGGGTAACATTAATATTCAAAATCCCATGTTGGCCTTATTGCTAAGAGATATAAAGCTTAATTTCAGATATTTTGAATGGCTATCCTTGCAACACATTCTGAGGGAACTTAATACAAAGGTAGATGAACTCTCAAAGGAAGCTTTGCAGCTGCAAAAAGGAGCCTTTGGTTTTTATGAGTTATTTGAAGGAAAAGCAACTGAAGCAATGAAGTTTCTTCTCTGAAGAAGTTTTTCTTTTTTGGACATATAGGGTTGTATATGTTTTTGGTCAGTTTGAACACGATGAAGAAGTTTTTTAAAAAGCCTATAAAAACGTGTTTTGAAGTAGACTAGATATGTAGGCTGTATAATTCTTGAAAAAATCTTACATAAACTTGACATGAAAGATTACAACATGTATATTCTCATATAAATATAAAAGTCTTTTTTCTTATGAATATATATATATATATATATATATATATATATATAAAAGAGGAGTGATGGATACTTAATTTTAAATTCAATTCTTATTAATCATATTAAAAGGATTGTAAATAATTTCGATGATCCAATTTTTGATAAATCATATTCTATTTATTTATTTTTATCAATTAGTATAAATCCATGATGAGTATAGACTTTGGAGAAGGGGGACATGAAAATTAGGCCATTCTTCCTGCCCAATGGGGATATTTGAAAAAAGACACATTTACATAGCTAGTGTCATGTTCCAGCTAACAGCTTGTTAGCTTTATAATTTATGTCTCCAAAGAAAATGCTCTAATTTAAGTGATTCACAAATGGTAATTAACAACTAGTTAGCTTCATAATTTATGGCTTCAAGAAGATGTTCTAATTTAGATTCACAAATGGTATTGATAAAATAAGTCACCAGAGATAAATTTCATAATTTATGGCTCCAAGAAATTGCTCTAATTTAAGTTATTCACAAATGGTAATTAACAACTAGTTAGCTTCATAATTTATGGCTCCAAGAAGATGCTCTAATTTAAGTGATTCACAAATGGTATTGATAAAATAGCTTCATAATTTATGGCTCCGATAAGATGCTCTAATTTAAGCGATTCACGAATGATATTGATAAAATAAGGTAGCAAAAATAAATTTGCCTACTAGTTATTTAGTTATGTGTAGTGTATAATTTATATTAAAATTTTAATAATAGTTTTTTAAGATATATTATTTTTACATTTCATTTGCATTTATATTGAAAATGTGTTTTGATTTTTTGATTTTATTATTTTAGATTTTTGAAAACAATTATCAATTTTTTATTTAAAAAAATCTATAATATGATGATGATGGTTAATCTCAAGTGAAACTAAAATTGGTCTATTAGATCTGATTAATTGGATTTCTTTAAAATATTATTTTCTTTAAAATATTATTTGGATGCTTGAAAAACATTAAAAGAAGTGTTTCAAGATCACTAAAGATTTGATGACTTAGAAGGTCAAGAAAGTTGATATTGTGAAAAATATTTAGAAATTGAGATCTAATTTAAATATACTTTAGGAGAAAGTGCTTTTCATATTTATATTATTAATTTTATGTAACAAAAATTAAAAAATATTAATTAATTATTTTTTTGTTTAATAGATAATAGTAAATATGAAATTTCAAAACTACTTAATGAAAAAACTTTCCCATTCTCTGAAATATTCTAGAAAACATAATAATTAATAAATAGTTATGATTATACAAATACCATTTTTATAAAATTTAAACTCCTGTCCATCCACTACTAACAATAACCAGCTTGCTGAGCAGCAGATAGTATATACAATATTGAATATATTCTAGTGTATATATCTAATGTATA
>JZKD02S2312908.1:375056-387787 GCA_000966675.3 Picea glauca
ATCTATCAAATTTTACATAATTATCTCCACCAAAAAACAATCTATTTGATTGCAAGAGCTTACACAATTCAAATCTGCAAAATTTGTAAGGGAATAAAGGACTTACAAAATTCAAATGCCCAAAATTTGCATTCTTCGCAATAGCGTAGCCTAACCCATTCTTCGCCATAACGTAGCCTGACCCATCAAAGTGAAGTAGTCCCCCAGCAAAACCCTTGCGAGTTAACAAAATCCATGGTAAATTCAATCTGAAATTCAAATACAAACTCAGTATGGTGTGGGGAGTGGACAGGTTACAACAGTTTTATTAACTCTCATTTATTCCTTCAACTAACTACACAACACCATCCTTGCTAGCCCAGTCTCATTGATTCCTTCATCTTCCCTGCCAGCCGAGTCTCATTGACTCTTTCATCTAACCTCTGCTGAGGTGGAGCATCAAATACATGTGATTCGTTACATTAACAGCTAACGCAAATAAAGATTTCGAAACATAGATAGCATACCCACTATAACGCTTCTATTGGGTTGGATACCCTCATTTGTGGGTTCATCTTCTTGGCTTGGATACCCTCATTCATGGGGTCATCTTCGATCCCTCATAAAATGGACATGAAATCCCTCAAACGCCCCTACGAACCACACTCGACCAATAGTCAAACCTATGCAAAAATGGGTTGACGCGACACCCTACCTGTCTAGCCATGAGTATAGTCTATATCATAGAGCCTATAGGTTAAGGTACCTACTAATATTTCTGATAGGTATTCGACTTAGTTACACATCGATATGACAAGTTCTCAATTTTGAAGCAGGTCACTCTTGACGTGTGGCGTATCCATGCACCTATCAAATACGGGTTGGGAGACCAAATACGTGCTACAGGCCGTCAAATTCTAGGCCTGCTTGGTACTGAGCCATAATACAAACCTTAATTGTCGCCATTAATCCTTACGGAGGAGTAGTACCAAAACTGGTTGGATTGTTCGACTTCACACCCTTGAGAAATAAATTGAAGACCTGGGAAATGTTGTTATCCTTTAACTAGATGCCCTCGACCTGCTGCAAATTAGATCACATTCTCTAGGTGGCTATGCTAGGGTCTACGTGGTGTATTGTCATGCTTGACTAGGTAGCATCCCATTTGAGGGAAAGCCTTCCAAATTGGTCATCTGAATACAATAAAGGAGCAATGGAGGAATAGGTTGAAGGTTGGCATCCAAGAAAAGGTCTTTCCCTTTGCAATTGACTCCCACATTGGCTAGCTTATCCTTTACCTTGTTGGTGTCTTGCTGGACATAAGAGGGGATGAGAATAACATCTGGAGCTAGGATTGATTTGAGAAGTTCCAAGTGGTTGAGGAGATGCCAACTCGAAGAGATCTTGGCTAGATCAGATTCTAGAACCATTCAAAATTTTAGTAAAAAGGGAGATGATGATCTAGGAGTCCCCTTCCACAATGATTTGTTGAGAGTCTAACTGAACTACTAACTGAACACCTATGAGGAGTCCCCAAAGCTCTGTTGAATTATTGGAGTCATGACCCAAACTACCTGCTAGAATGTGAAAAATGCACACATAGTCATCCCTGAAAACTACTTTGGACCTGGATTTCCTTTAGAGGCTCCATCAAGTTTCAATTGAAAAAATGATGGAGGGGATGTTCCCAAGAAACAAGAATGAGCATGGAGGGAGGATGGGTGACATATATAGTTGACATTTGATTGAGGTTAAGATGAGAGTTAGAAAGAATTGCTCTCTTATTGAGCTCACAAGACATATCATCTTTTGACCAATGTTGGGATCAAATAGTTTCCTGAATGCTACTCTAGATTTTGGACAAAGTGAAAGATTTTTGGGAAATCTTGGAGTGAAAAATTCGACAGTTGCGTTCCTTCTAGATATGCCAAACCACAAAGCCAGGGAGAAATTTCCAAATTCGATTTAGAATGGGGTTTTTGAAGGTAGAGGGTCTCCAACTTTGTATGGTTGTAAAAATATTGTCTCGCTTTCTATCAGAGGTTCACATGGCTTAGGAGAATTAATCCTAGATTATAGAGCTAAAAGGGCACCGATTGAGAAGATTCTTCGTAGATTCCTCTTGGAGAGAGCAAAGGGGGCAGACTAAGGCACCAATAAATCCACGTTTTTTGATATTGTCCCAAGTGAGGATGCGATTCTGCATTAGAAACCATAGGAAAACACTCATCTTGGTCCATAGGTTGGTATTCCATATAGTGGGCTAGATCCCTTCTTTAAGCCGCTTGTGGAATTTAGCTTTGAGGGAATGAGCTTCTTTGATGGAAACAGTTCCTTTGGAGGAATGGCCCCAGTGAATAATATTCATTCCATGTCTAATTCAGATCCTTCTAAGAGTGACTTCATCCTACCAAGGCCCCAGGTTGCATTCCAGGGTTAAGTTAAGGTCTTGGTGGGTGAGCTTCCAATTTCGCCAAAGTTGAGATTGCGATAAGTCCCTCCAAAAGTCAGCTACTTTTTTGCTTCTATTGTCTTTCATAATAGTGTAAAGTTCATCCAAATAATATTTAATTGGAGAGGTGGTCATTGTTTCCAGGAGTCCGATCAGAAGAGGGCCTCCTGTCCATCCAGAATATCCCAAGAAGCATGCTCTTGAATGATAGTACGATTTTTCCAAGTGGCATTCCAGATAAGAGAGACATTATGCTGGTCATTAATTCTGATGAGGTTTGCTTCATCTGTGTGAGGAGTATATTTTCTGCGTTATAAATGAGCCCATACGTGATCCAGATTATTTTCAGATCAAAATGAAAGAAGAGATATTACAATGAAATACACATAAAAATTGCCAGGAACAGAGAAATACAACAATACATGATTTCTATTAATGAACGAAATGTATAGAGACTGTAAAAATATAGAGTGCAAGACTCCCTAGAATGGTGACAACTTTATCTCTGAGAAGAGATATGATGGCTATGCTCATTCACAAGAAGATGATTACAATGAGGCTCTGAAGGCCTTTTTATGATAAACATGAATGCCAAAACCCTAGACAACCAAAGACCTAACCCTAAGAGATGAAGCACCAAAAGTCGTGTGGGCCCCGTTGGGGTAAGTTAGTACATCAACTTCTCGAGGTCGTAACTTTTGCATATAATCTCCGTTTTAGGCGTGTGATAGCCTGTTGGAAAGGTATTTTCGAGAAGTACGCATTATGCCATCAAACTATGAATTTGTGTACACTTTGACTATGGCAAGACAAGAAAACATTGTTTAGGACCCAAAAACGGCCCTCGAAGTACAGAAAGATGTACTGACATGAAAACTTCCAAAATAAGCCAATTGGAATAGGTGGGCAACCACCAATATCCACTTGGATTCTTTGTAGGGATTTGGGACAACAAAACATGCAATTACAAAGAAATCTCCCCATTACAGAGAAACTTGTTGAACTAAAAACTGTTAAGATGAGCTAGTTGGAATTTGGAACAGGTGGGTGGCCACCAATATCCACCTGGATCAATCCCCCCCCCCTTTAGGAAGCAATGGTCTCCATTGCATTGAGTGCCTGAGGAAGAGGGGAAAACATTTTTTGAATTTGACTCTTGGTGAGTTTTGTGCGTTGTTGGAGAAGTTGTGTTGGTTGATCTGTGGAAGGCTGTCACGAACCTGTTGTTGGTAGGGTTGAATCTGTTCCACCAACCTGTGATCTTTGAGCTTGACGAGGCATTATTTAGGCACCATCGTAGGGAAATATAGAATATACCCTTTCTCTTTTGCAATCTTCTTCTACTGGATAAAAGGTGTTGAGGATGTAGTGGCCTTTTGTGCATCCTTTGATTAAAATTTGAAAATGATGAATTTTGTAGTATGGGATATTACTTTGTAGCACTGTTTTGGTGGAATAGTAGTCAGAACTCCCTCTGGTATCCTATAGAGATGACCTCCCAGAGTAATATTGACACTACCGGGTCGAGACTCATAAATGACATGATGTTTCCACATATATGGTTGGCCAAAAACAACATCACAAACATCAAGGGGGGCAACATCACACACTACCTCATCCTTGAAGGGATGGATTCCATAGGATAGGAGACACTGTTGGCTGACACATAGATCTCATACCTAGTGAAGCCACTCGATGTTGTATGGCTGCGAGTGTGGTGTTGTCGACAACCCTAAATGTTTGACAACCTTAGCTAAGATGAGGTTCTTCAAGATGCTGCTATAAAAAATGAAATGAAATGGTGTCCCCTTCACCCACATATGTGAATGGAAGAGTTTCTCCCCCTCTTTAGGATCTACTGGTTCTTTTGGTTGAATTGTTGCAGTCACAACAACAACAGTGGGGTTTGCATCGATGATCTGTCTGTCTTCAATATTTTCTGGATCAGATTCCAAATCAGGGTTTGCCTCCTTGTCTTTTTCCTCGACCACCAATGACTGTTTCAAGCGACATTCATTAATATTGTGCTAGGGGATTTTTTGGAAATCGCACCACTTCCTAGTGTCATTCTTCATCTTTACTTTACTCTTCTTTTCCTGTGTCTTGGAATGGTTGTCGGGGGGTTGTTGGTTAGGGTCATCTTTACCATGCTTTGGTTGTCACGGACTTGTAGAGTTGAACTCCCATTTGTTCTGGTGCCTAAATTTCTGCTCAATTTTGACATCATATCGATAGGAAGCTCCTAATGATGAGATGTTTAGGAAATACATTACGGTTTAGATGTACCTATGCAAAGCCCCACAGTATTTCAGAACTAGATGCAACTCAGAGTCTTTTATACCTAGCTTGGTGTGTAAGGTATGGAAAGTATTTTTGAACTACAACACTGTTTGACTCTTCTCTTGCCGTAGTGTGGTCCATCTAATGTATTGGTATTCATAGTTATCAATAGGGTAGTATTGTTCCTTGACCACATCCACAAAAATATCCCAAGTGGGCTCAGCCCCATATATTCCAAATTCCTCTGTGAAACTTTGCTCCTAGTAAGTTTCCCACCAATGTTTGACATGGGTGAGAGCCTTGAGGAGTGCGAAGGTGATATTTTCCCAGTCGAAAAAATTGTGAACAAAGAAATAACCTTCTAGAAAATATAACCATTTTTCTAAGGCATCTGCATCTATCTATCCTTCAAATACAGGAATATAAAAATTGATATGTACCTTGAAGGGAGAGGTTCCTCCAAAGTGGTCTCTTGATGAAGATGTATCTACTGCTATTGGTAGGCATTGAAGGATGTGGGAAATATTCATCATCATTTCATCCCTCTGTCCCGTGAGAGCTTGCTCAAGCAATAGGTTAATAGAATATTTTTCTCCATCGTTTTTATTTTATACCTCCATAGAGGGTTTCTTGGGCGTATGAGAGTGATTGTCCTCAAGAGAGACAAGATCTAGACACAACTTGCTATACTCAGACTTCGTCGGGGACATGCACTGAAGAATGATCAAGAGTAGTCTACTTTGATACCATTGATCCAGATTATTTTCGGAACGAAATGAAAGAAAAGATATTACAATGAAATATACATAAAAATTGCCAAAAACAAAGAAATATAGCAACACATGATTTCTATTAATGAAAGAAATGTACAGGGACTGTAAAAATACAGAGTGCAAGAATCTCTAGAATTGTGGCAGATTTATCTATGAGAAGAGATGTGACAACTACGCTCATTCACAAGAAGATGATTACAATGAGGCTCTGAAGGAATTTTTATGATAAAAATGAATGCTAAAACCCTAGACATCCAAAGACCTAACCCTAGGAGATGAAGCACCAAAATTCATGTGGACCCCGTTGGGGTAAGTTAGTACATCAACTTCCCGGGGTCCTAACTTTTGCATATGATTTCCGTTTTAAGCGTGTGATAGCTCGTTGGAAAGCTCTTTTCTAGAAATATGCATTGTGCCATCAAACTATGATTCTATTTGCAGTTTGATCATGGAAAGCCAAGAAATCACTGTTTAGGGCCCCAAAACATCCCTGGAAGTACATAAAGATGTACTGACATGAAAACTTCCAAAATAAACCAATTGCAATAGGTGGGTCACCACCAATATTCACCTAGATGATGTGTAGGGATTCAAGATAGCAGAACCCACAATTACAAAGAAATGTCCCCATTATAAAAAAATGTGTTGAATTTAAAATTGTCAAGATGAGCTAGTTGGAATTTGGAACAGGTGGGTGGCCACCAATATCCACCTGGATCAATAATTCCTCTGGGTAATTTAGCCAGCGCCATCAAATTTTGGCTCCCATGATTTCATTGAGTAAGCATGGATCTCTTAGACCTAGGCCTCTAGAAATATTTGGTTTACAGAGAGATTCCCAACTTACCAGAGCCCTTTTGTGTCCTTTGTTTTTCCCTTGCCATAGAAATTGCCTTTGGATGTTTCGAGTATTTTTAAGTAGTGTTTTCGGGGCTGATAGAGATGAGAAGATATAGATAGGAATTGCTTGAAGGATTGATTTCAGAAGCACTAAATGGCTAGCCATATTGAGAGATTGGAAAGTTCAGGAGTTTAGTCGATGGTTTAGAGAATTAATGAGGGGTTCCCAAGAGCTGTTTTGGAGGGTATTGTCAATGAGGGGTATACCCAAATATTTGGAAGGAAGGGATCTCCAAGAGAAGGAAATAATGAGATATATGTGTCTTTGAATAACTACACGAGTATTGAATAAATTTTGGGATTTGTTAGTGGTGAAATACATGTCGGAGGCATCACTAAAGTCATTGAGGATGGTGCGAATTTTAAGGGATTCTCTTGTTGTAGGTGATCCCAAGTGATTATGGGAGACAACGGTTTGAATACCATTAAGGACTAAACCTTGCAGAAAGCCATAAACAATAGAATCTTTAATGTAATGACTTATACCTTTAGCCATGATGACGAAAATAAAGAGGGAGAGATGATCCCCTTGACAAATTCCTAATGAAGGGGTAAAAGTTTGAAATGGACCCCATTAACCAGGATAGAGAAGAAAGTTGAGGATGTGAGGTTGAGGACCTAATTGACCCAATCATTACAAAAACCAAAAGCCAGAAGAGTATATTTCATGTATTTCGAGCTAATCTTATTAAAGGATTTTGAGAGATCTAGCTTGATAATCATACCAGGAGTGCGGGAAGATTTCAAGGAGTGAATGATTTTGTGGGCTAAAATGACACTGTCCAAAATTTGACATCCCTCTACATAACCATATTTCTCTTTGGATATAATGAAAGGGAGAAGAGGTTTAATTCTGAGAGCCATTACCTTAGTGATGATCTTATAAATAACGTTGCAAAGAGCAATCAGTCAAAATTGATTCGAGTGCATTACTCTCTCCTCGTTCGGAATTAAGGTGAGGAAAGTGGCATTGAGATATGGGAGGATCCCCCTTGAAATGCGATAATCCTTGACCAATTACCATACTTCCTCTCAGAACATAGGCCAACAGTGATGGAAGAAATCAATTCTGAAGCCATCTGGTCTTGGGGATTTCCCATTCATCATTTCCTTAATATCATGATTCACCTCCTCAATTTCAATTGGTCTGAGAAGAGCCTCATTTTATTCTTCTATGACCAGGGTAGGAATATGTTGATTTATTTTGGCTATTAAAGAGGATCTATCTAGACTCGGTTCCTTGAGGAGATCTTTATAAAATCTGACCAACTCCTATTCCATACCATCACGATCTGTTATATGTTTCCCCTGTTCATTTTCCAGTGTATTTATGGTTGACATGTCTTCAATGGATCATGGACTGGTGAAATAATTTGGATTTTCTTTCTCCCTCTTTGAGCCATTGAACTATGGATTTATGACACCAGAGGATTTATTCCTGCGCATACCTCTTTAAGCCATTAAAATTTGGATTTCTGACACCAGAGGATTTCTTCCTGCACATACCTCTCATGTTTTAGGCTACATTCCTCAACTAGAAGGGATTCATAGGTGACTTGAGTTATGAGTTTCTTCAATATTTCCTCCATACACTGCTCCACAGACCTTTGAGCCTAAAAAATATTTCTGAAGACATTTTTGTTCCAATCCTTTAGGCGTTCCTTGAAGTTTTTTATTTTCTGTTGGAATATGTACATAAGAGTTCCATGTGAGATCTATACTTTAGTGAACCAAATGGGAGATTTTGATTGGAATTCTAGATTCATGAGCCAAAAATTTTCAAACCTGAAAGGTTTGCTTCAAGGAGAGCTAGCTAGATCCAACCAAAATTGAATCAGATAATGATATGATCATGAGCGAGGGAGGATATTGGATTTTGTGAGAGAGCCTTCCATCATTAAGGACTTGAAAATGAGGAATATATCAAGCTTTCAATTGTCTTCATGAGAACCATATCGTCGGTTTGACCAAATATGGGTGCCATTGAAAACCACAATATCGATTAGGTGGAGGGCATCGATTTTTTTTTTCTGAAAGAATTCATTATTACTAATTCTCCTCCCAATATCCATATTTTGTGTCCCACTAAAGTGCCTAGACTTGTTAGATTGGAGAGAAAGGATGCCTTCTTTTGCAATGTCTATGGACCATAGGAATTGGTGATAATCCCCTCTTTGTTGGAGCCAATTGCTTGAAAGTGAGAAGAGATGGTCCATTTTGTGGAGAAGAAATTGTCCAACATAACCGTTGTAGGGTTCCAAATAATGACTATACCTCCTATAGCTCCTTGTGTATCATTATATACATGCTGACTCTATCTCCAACATTGAGAGAGAGTATTGTTTTCTAGTGCATATGCACATTTGGTTTCTTGCAGTAATAAGATATTAGGATTCTATGCTATGATACTATTTTCGAGAATCCATTGCTTGGATCTCCCATAAATCCCCATGACATTCCATGAGATAATGTTCATGAGGAAGGTGGAGGAGGAGAGTGAAAGAAGCCCCGAGTCAGATTCTATATTTGATCTGAGTTAATCATGAAATTACCTACCTCCTTAATGAGCTATTAGGATGATTTTTTGCCTCTTCCCCTTCTTTTCCCGTCTTTAGGTGTTTTAGGAATTTCCTTCCTGGGATCCGAATGGATTCCAAGACCCCCTTACGATCGATAGGTGGCTCTTGTTGTGGAATTGAGTTATACTTTGTGAAAATTTCTTAGTTGATTAATTGGAATGGTCTGTAACTCCTACTTGTGATATGCTTCTTCCAGCCTTACCAAATATAGGTCATTTAGTTCTTGGTCATCCAAAATAATTTCCATGCCTCCATTGTCCGTGATTTGATCATCTTCCAAAGGTGTTTTTTTCTCAGATGGAATGATTTTTTCAAGGATGGGTTCCAAAATATCCTTAGCCTTTCCTTCAATGTGCTCCTCTTCTGGGTGTTGATGTGGCTCTTCTACCGATTGAGAATATGGAAGTTGGTTTATTATTTCAAATGAGTTAATTGTAAATGACTGTTGGGTAGGATTAGGGCTAGGTTTTTTCTGAGTGTGTTTTCTCCTTCCTTTCATTTGTGTGAAAACATCCTTAGACTTGTTAGGGGATCCAAATGTTGATCCTTGAAATGTATTGAGAGGACATTCCTAGAACAAGTGGCCCGCTCATGGTATTTTCGACATTTAAAAGGGATATGCTCACAATCAATGGTTTGAGTCCATATTTCATCATGACATTCTAAGATTATAGATCTTGGTAGGGGATTCAAGATGTTCATATATTCACATATCCTAACATAGGAAGTGTAGTAGTTTCGGAATGTAGATTCTGCTGATTTGACACATATCCCAAGAGTATTTCCAATCCCAGCGAGAATTTCTCCAAGCCAGAACTCTTGTGGAAGGGAATACAGTTTGATCCACACTGGGGTGTATGAAAAGTCCTCTTTTTCAGGGAAGAAATTATCCATCCATAATCTTAGATAGAGACCGACAAAGCTGAAGAAATATAGCCCATTTTCAAATATGTGGTCTTTATCTTCCAGGTTGTAGAATATTGCAGTGAAGAAACCCTTGGAACATGGTTGCAAATCATAGTGACCCTTAGGTTTCCACCAAGTGTTGATACATTTGATTATATCTTGTTCAGAGGGTCGTAACCCATGGAACTTACCTATAAGTTCATGATATTTCATATATTGGGCTTCTTCTTCTACCTAAATTGAGCTAACACCATATCTTGGTTCCTTAGCGGACTAGGGGATGCATTTTTCTGGTTCCCATACATGAGTCACTTTTGGATGGGAGGATTGAGATTCAACTTCCATTGTGTGTTATTTTTTTAGTTCCTCCTAGTGGATTTTATCCTTCATATGTGGTGGAAGATCGAAAGGAAATCGAGAGTTGGAGGCTCTTGCATGATCTCAGGCCACCACGTTTCGATATCAGGGCGCTTTCACCCCCTCTGATTCAACCATTACATTTGGTTAGAGAGGTCGACAATGGGTAAGACAACATGTTCAGATGAAGAATGTTCAATTGCAAAAAAGCTAGGGGGGCGAGAGCATCAAACTCTAGTAGAACTTGATTTCTGAAATTACCCAAGTTATAATAGCAATTTTAAAACAACTAGACTCAACGAGAAGAATTTAAAATTTAAATTTTTATATTTAATTTTACAAATAAATTGCAATTTTATTGCATCTTTAATTTTATAAATATTTATTTATAATATTAAGATGATAAATTTTATAAATATTTTATTTTATAATTTTATTTAATGGATTATGATGATTATTTTTATATAGAAATCAATTTTAATTGATTAAATTTAAATAAAAATGAGAAAGAGTTATGATTGATTAAATTTAAAGAAAAATGAGAAAAAATTAGTTGATTTGTATTTACATTTTGTTTTTATGTTCCAAAAGATTAAAGAATATATGTTTTTTAGATTTTTTTTTGTTTTTGTTACAAATATTTTGAGATTAACACCCTATGTGTATAGGGAAAGCATTTTAAGCGAAAACATTTTCTATTTTCAAATTATTATTAAGGTTACATATTGTTTTATTAATGTGTTTTAGATTTTGTTCATTTAGGATTTTCATAAAATTGTGAAATCTTGTTTATATTATATTTTAGTAATATTAATTGTTTCATTTAAGATAATTATAATATAAAGATTTACTTTTATTTTTATTTTAGTAATGTTAATTTTCTTATTTAAAATAATTATAATATAAATATATTTTTGATTTTTTAAATTGAATTGAAGTTAATAGTTTCTTTATAATGATTTAATTTTCTATTATTTTTTATTTCTCGGTTAAACATTCAAATTATCTCTTGTTCTATTCAATCTAAACATTTTTATTTAAAACAATATTCAAAAGCTTGTGGTTTATCTTTCAACAAGTACAACGAGTACACCGAACACATTATGATGTAATCATCAATAAAATACATTATATATTTATTTTCATTTGCAAAAGGAACAATAATAGTGTTGCACAAATTAGAATGAATCAGTTCAAGTTTTCTACATGCTCGAGAAGTAGAATCACAAAATGGTTGTTTTCTATGCTTTCCAAGGATACAAGCATCACATTGTTTCAGTTTTCTAGGAATAGTAGGAAGATCAGAAACACCATTCTTTCTCAATATACAAAGACTTTCATAATTGATATGACCAAATCTAGCATTCCACAAAAGACTAGATAGCATTATACCTAAGTTATGATGAGAGACATATGCAACAATGTGTGTATGGGTAGATGTACCATTCAACTTCAACAATATTCCATCTTCCATTCTCGTCATAACAGGCATATTATCAAAATACTTTCATATTTCAACTTTTCCACCAATCATATGAATAGAGTGGCCTAGTTGTCTAATGTACAAAAGGGACAACAAGTTCCTTTCTAGCTCAAGAAGATAACATACATTTTGTAAAAGAAAATATAGGAATCAAGGAAAATTGAGTCTAATGGTGCCCATTCTTGAGGGTTTGAGGCTAGAATTGTTGGTGCAGACCCCCCTATCTCTCTTAAGGGCTGCGTGACCTCCCAGTTAGGATCTTCAACTCAGGAGCTGAAATGGCTCCCTGATTCTGAACTGGAACCTTCAACAGTTAACCATAGGTCCTTGTCCTGCATTTTACCCATGCAACCATACACTAGGTGCGATTCCTCGCTCCACGTAACCGCAGGCGTGACCATAGGCTTAGCCCAAAAGAGTGTGTCACGTTTAGCGACTTTGGGGCTACCGACACAACACTCCTCGACTCCTCCGAGTCCCGAAACCCTGACAGGATAATGGTCCTTAAGCTCCTCTACTAATGTCACCCTTTGCTGAACATTGGGCCCCACCTCCAAGCGAGTCAGAATTTTGCGTATCGGGGTTTTGTGAGGTGACTCCCTCTCTACTCCCAATCCCCGAAATCATGATATCTCCTCGCCTAAGATCGACGGTCCTAAACCTTCAAGGATCTGACGGTCCTGATTGTGTCAGAATTTTGTGAATCTGGGATCCCGGGTTGCTATTCCTTCACACTCCCGATTCCCGAAATGGAGAAATATTGATATGCCAGATCAACGGATCACAACTCCCCTAATCCAACGGTTTAGGTCAATTCGAGATTTTGCGTATCGCGAATTTGGGTTTCAACCTCCTCCACTCTCCTTCTCTGATTCCTAATTCTCGATTCCGTGAAGAAAATCGATGGTCCTCAACCCCTTAAGATCTATGGAACAGATCTTATCCTCGCAGATCATGATTTTGTGATTCGGGGTTTTGGAAATCAGGGACCTTTGTCCTCCCAACTCACGATACCCGGTTTG
>JZKD02S2312908.1:397268-411217 GCA_000966675.3 Picea glauca
TATAGTTATAGATACGTAGGTGATATATTTCAAACGTCTTGTGCATCGTTGAGAGAGAGAGAGAGAGATTATAGTTATGGATCCAATAAAAACTTATATTATTTCACGGAGGCACCAAGTGTTTGTTACACGTCAAAATTCCTCACTTTGATAATGTCCCATTATCATTATCATAAGTGTTCAAGTGTCAAAAATATCGTATTCTCATCCTGCATATGTCGCATTGCAGATGACACCATAGAAACACTTGATACACCCTCTAAGACATGTTAGAAGAGGAAAACACATCATTTGGCAAGATTAACACAATATTTTACCTTGAAGAATGATCATCTTAAACACTTTTTTTGTAGATTAGCTCTCCCCTACTCACATGCAGGGAGCGCTAGCGCTCCTTGTCCACTTATAAGGGAGTGATACAACACTCTGTTGCTAGCTTTGAGGGAGCACCAATTGGTTGAGAGAATCTTGGGAAGAAATCCCCCTTATCTCTAAGGATAACTAGAAATGATCCAAGTTGGTTTGGCTCAAATCCAAGCTTTAGGATGTATCTAAGGGAGATACCAAAACTGATGGAGTCATATCCTCAACTTATTCCAAAGATAACTAAGGTGGTTGAGCCTCTCAAATCCTATAAAAGGAGGCATTCTCATGTTGAAAAGGAGGAGAATATCAACAAAAATTATTTTCATTTGGATCATGGATCTTTCAAGCAAGGGGTTGGGCAAGGAGGACTTGGAGAGGTTGATGCAATGATATCTACAAATTGTGAGTGCTTTGTAATGTTCTCATTAACATATGCTTGGAATGTTTCCTTGAAGGTTGTGTATGATTGCATAGGCTTGTATTTTATTGATAAATATAGCTTAAACTAATATTGGTAGAATATGAAGCATGCATTGTCTTTGTTTTCTATTGAATTTCAGATCTCATTAAAGGGCATGAAGATCAAGTTCAACATGGACTAAGCAAGGAAAAGCTTTAGAAAAAGGTACATCATACTTTCTTCCTCTTTTTCCTTTGACTAGTTTAGCTACATTTGAAGGAATGTCGGTGTCCAATGTTAGCATATTTCTGTCTTGGTAATAGGGGTCTAGGATCCAAGAGGAAATTCACCTATCCGAAGGGGAATTTTCCTACAAAGTGCTGGTAGACAAGGAGAACTTAGGAATGAAAAAAGTATATAGCATACTCAATGAACTGGTGTGAATCCATGTGAGGTCAAGTGAGCATATATGACATGACAATGAGAGAATACATATCTCAAGTCGAGGGAGGCGTGCCCTCTATGGAAGAGTGGACATAAAGAAAGAGCCCACTATGCATAAATTAGGGATTATGTGAGCTTTGTCTAGTCACGAAAATAACACATGCTTGAGAGCAGTGAGGGAGAGACACCTAATTTGTAATAGGGTTAGTGTTGTAGAGAATAAAACACAGAGTGTGAGGGGTAGAATAATATACAAAGAATAATACAAGGTATAGAGGGAAGAGAGACATGCAGGCTAGCATAGGTTTTTAACAGGATGGGAAATTTCCATGGAATCTATTCATGGAGTTAACCAGGCTTTGATACCACTATCAGGCTAGGAGTGGGCATAAAACATAACTCCACAAATGATGTCTATTACATTAGCTTGTAGGTTGATAAATACATATAATTGTGACTATTGATCTTCCATAATTGAAGACATTTCCTATCACCTATGACTCTTCATATTTACAATTATTTATATAGGTAACACAATCTCAAGGATTATATGTCCAACAAGACCATCATAGTGGATCTCGTAAAGTTTATTTTTCGGTGATGCATGCACCAAGTCTCTTGTATGGATGGTCCAACTCTATTGTATGGATGGTTCACAATTTGGTTTGGATAACTTGTTTATGCTGGATTTGAAACTTATGATGCACATTTTAGGTTAAGATAGCCAGTGGGAATTTCAGGTTAAGAAGATTTTTTGGAGTTTAAAGTTTTCCATTCTTCTTCACATTTATTAATATAAATTTATTTTAATGTTTTCCTTTGGTGTTGCAATGCCTTTTTTACCCACCAAGATCCTTAGGTTCACAGAGTTTTGTTTTTTGTAATGTCCCCAATCACCCCAGGCTAGGCCATGTCACACAACCTCAACTTTTGTAGCTCCAAATCAACCCAACTGTAACATCCCCAACATACTACTGAACCATGCTACTATAAAATTTCACTGCACAGTTATACTTTAAACAAAATCACGTAGTTTCACTTGAAGTAATGTGCTCATCCCAAGCTTGAGTCACACTACACAACTTGTAATAGCGGAAGCAACAACCTCTTTACAACAAGATCTTAAGAATTGAAGTACTTAACTCAGACAATTGTATGCACTATCATGTTGATCACATAACATAACTGTACGCACATCCATCTAGGCATCATGCGCCATTTCTGATTTCACTATGCGCAAGGTCTATTTCCTTAGACCCACACACGATTTCCAACCTATTGAAGCACACATAATACATTCCTATGCACCTGACCACTCAATCTGCTTCTTGATGGATCATAACCAAAATTACAAGGTTAAACTTAATAGGAAAAGTTACCATCAACTAACTTACTCGTGCACAACTACAATTAAAGGCTTAAAACACCATAATTACATGAGCAAGAAACACTAACAGAATAAAAAAAATACTTATATGCAAAAACATACAATAACTAACCCATGTCAAACATAGACAAAAAATGCACACAGTAACCAAGACAAGCACATATGGAACACTTATATTAAATGAAAGTCACCAACTGCAGTCTTAACTAAGACATTCCTCCCAACCATAGATGTTGTTTCTCGTATGCTTTTAGCAATAGGTCACCCTCACGCTAGGGATCAAATCCACCAAGAATAAAGGGTTCATAGCGACAAGCTATGGTATGAAACTCCACATAATTTCCAAGTCCTAAGTGCCCACTGCTGCAACTAGCCCACAGTCCCTCATTACCCACACACCTGTCACACCCAAGGAAGTGTGCCCCTTATCTGCTCAAAAGTCCTTCGGCTACCCCACTTCCCTTCCCAGAGTTACTAGAAACAAGACGTACAAGAAGTCTCAGAGCCCTGTGACTAATGCGCAGTGCACCAGGGAACAACTCTAAAAAAAACTCTCTCCTAGAGAGTATTCCCACGGGTCTGACAACCACTCCAAAACAACTAGTCTCTCACCCAGAGAGACTGCTCATGATCTGTCAACTTGAATCTTCGTGAAACTCTGTATATATCCCCATAACCCCCTACAAGATTCTTTAGTACATAAGGTAATAATAGGATTTTCCATACAGTCCGAACCCCTCCTACTCACAAAAGCCTATAACATCCACTCCACTCCAATAGTTAATAATCCCATGTAGAAAAACAATAATTCCCAAAATAGACTAAGGTCAACAATATATATTGCATGCCTTCCACTTGACACTTGTCACCTACAAAATTAGCTTTAAGCCACTCAGTGACTAGTTCCCTACCCTAGGGAACTTAGGATAAAATAATTATATGACTTACACTTTTCGCGGAAATATTATAAAATATTGTCTAAGACTTACAACTCACCCCCCTTTTCCCTTTTCCGGTGGAGTAGGCCCCCCATCCCTTTTCGTCCGAGCCATTTAGAGCATAGATATGCAATATTATATTAATAATTATGATTATATTTACATGGATAGGCGCACTGGCCTATATGTGTCCAGGCTCACCAACCTCATAATCATATAGGCTCTTCGAACTCAAAACACACACACACACACACACACACACACATATATATAACTTAGTATTGTGCACTTCCAATCATTACCACACACTAACCAAGTGCGCGCAACATGGTGCAATGTATGTACTTTCCCTATCTTTATAACAATTCTCTGCGCACTTTCTCACATGCGCGCAACACCAAAATCTATGTGTGAATGGATCACCATCCTAAATGTACATTACAAAAAGTTTTGGATCAAGGAAACTACAATCCCCTCCCCCTTATTTATGCACTATCCCTAGTGCATCATATACACATGTACATACAAAATTTCAAAAATATTCAAAAAGATGAGGATACTCTGATTGCATAGCATCCTCATGCTCTCAAATTGCATCCTCGGGATCGTACCAAGTCCATTGGACCTTTACCATCTCCATGAGTCGATTCCGGAGCTAGTTGATTTTTTGATCCAATATGAAAACTGGTTTCACTTGAAATCCACCTTCTGTCTCCACCTGAACCACATTCCAATCAATGACATGATTAGCATTAGATACATACCTCTTAAGAAATGACACATGGAAAGAATTATGTTGCATAAGGATGCAAGCAATGCAAGCATATAAGCGATGGGACCAATCCTTTAAAGGATTTCAAATGGCCCATAATAGCGCACTGCTAACTTAGAACACTTTCCCAACTTCAAGGAATTGTGCCCCGCCTTCACTTTCAGAAACACGTGATCACTCACTCTAAATTCCCTGTGGTTTTTTCCTTTATCTGCACATCTCTTCTTCCTGTACTGGGCAACCTTTAAATTATTCTTTATCTTTACCATCTTCTCCTCCATTTCCTAGAGTAGATATGGCTCAACTACTACACGGTCTGCTAGGTTATCCAAACTCACAAGTGTGTTTGACTTTCTACCATAAAGTGCCTCAAATGGGCTCATCTTTAAGGATGCATGATACCCATTTTTGTAAGAAAACTCTACCAAATGAATGTAGTCTTCCCATTTTGATTGCTTATCCATGAGATACATCCTCATCATATCTTTAATCACCCAATTTACTCTTTCTATATAACCATGTATCTCAAGGTGATATGTTGTGCTGAAATTTAGATTTGTTCCAAATCCTTTACAAAATTTTGAAGTTAAATTGGAATCTCTTTCAGACACAATTGTCTTAGGAACACCAGGCAGCTTGGAAATATCTCACATGTATATCTCAACAACATTAGGTTCCTTGTGCGTTGAGTTCACTGGAATAAAATGGGAAGCTTTAGTAAGCTTGTCCACCACCACCATAATGGAATCATGTTGTTTAGGAGTCCTAGGAAACTTAGTTATGAAGTCCATGGTCACAACCTCTCAATTCCACTCAGGAATGGGCAAGGACTGCAACAAACCAGTTGGATGTTTTTTCTCAGTTGTAACATCCCTCCCGTAACTGACAATAATATCATGCACTAAAAATAACGAATGTGTATGACATTATTGTTAGTTATGGGAGGGATGTTACATCATCCTTGACCTTATGACATTCAAGACATCTCAAACTAAAATATGCAAATTCGTTTTTCATACTTGGCCAAAAGTATTGCTTCTTGACAGTGACAATGGTCTTCTGGTAACTTGGATTTCCAACATAAGGAACATTATGCATCTCTCAAAAAATCAATCTCTTCAACTCCTGATAATTAGACACATATAATATGCATATATACATGAGGATCCCATCCTCTCTTAGCTCATAKCCTTCCAACTTCTGCTTCGACATACCTTGCAATAAAGTTGCACTTATATCCATATAGCACAGATCRGATTTGGAAACTTCCAAAATTTTATCTCACAAATATGTATGGTACATGTTAATGGATGTACCATCCATATCATGCATCCTCCTGCTGAGTGTGTCAGCTACCTTGTTCTCTTTTCMYKWGGAAATMTRACCACCTTAATTTTAAAGTCATACTCATTGAGGAAATCTAACCACCTTCTTTGTATGGCATTCAAACTTGGTTTTCCAAATAAATACTTTAGACCACAATGGTTTGTTCTTAGCTCAAATATTTTACCCATAAGATAATGTCACCACATGTTCAAAGCATACACTATGGATTCCAATTCCAAGTCATGTGTAGCATATAGTCTTTCATTCTCCTTCAACTTCCTTGATTCTTAGCATACCACATGTGCATTTTGACTCATGACTACACCAATTCCTTCCTTGCATGCATTCATGCACACAACGAAGTCTGCAGCTGGATCAACAATCCTTAAGATAGGCACACTTGTCAACAAACTCTTTAAGTGATGAAAATTCCTTGCGCAATATGGAATCCACTCAAATCGTGCACCTTTCTTCCGGAAATATGTAATCACATGCACAATATGTGAGAATCCTTCAATAAACCTTATGTATTACCTTGCTATTCCCATAAAGGATATCACTTCTACAACATTTATTCGTGTTGGACATTCCTAATGGATTTCATCTTCTTTGGGTCCAAAACTATCCCTTCTTCTAAAATGATATGACCCAAGTAATGAAGTTGTCAGTGATAGAACATTCACTTGCTCAACTTTGCATAAAGTTGATGCTCCATCAAAACCTGCAACACCATCCCCTAGTGATGCTTGTGTTCTTCTTCCAACCTTGAGTACATAAGAATGTCATCTAGAAATACAATGACCAACTTATCTAAATACTTTCTAAAAACTCCATTGATCAAACACATGAAGACAATTGGTGCATTTGAAAACCCAAATGGAACCACTGTAAACTCGTAATGACCATACCTTGTTCTGAAGGAATTCTTCTTGATGTGATCTTCTTTTATTCTCACTTGGTGATATCTAGATCTATGATCTATCTTGGAAAATATCCACGCACCTCTCAGCTGATCAAATAGATCATCTATCCTTGGAAAAGGATACTTGTTCTTCATTGTAACCTTGTTCAATTTCTTGAATTCAATACAAATTATCAGTGTACCATCCTTCTTCTTAATGAATAAAAATGGCACACCCCAAGGGGACACACTTGGGCGTATATACCCCTTCTTCAAAATATCTTCAAGTTGCATCTAAATCTCCTTCATTTCTGGTGTATTCATCCTGTAAGGAGTCTTAGATACAAGAGCTGCTCCAAGATTCATATTTATATAGAATTCTATATTTATTTTCAGAGGCAATCCCTCTTTCTATTTAAAGACATCCCCATACTCTTTCAGTATTGCACAATCTTCCATACTTGACACTTTATCCTTAGGTGCCTATTCCATATGCGCTGTAAATACTTGATATCCTTTCTTGTAGATTTTATTCAACTGCAATTTTGAAACTTCTATGATAGTCAAAACTCTTGCAATTCCTTGAATTGTTCTCAAATTTCCTTCCTCATCCAAACAAGTGAATGCCTTATTGTAACAATCTAGGACAACATGGTGCTCATCCAGCCAATCCACACCAATGAGGAAATCGTATGAGCCCAAAGTTATAATATTCAACTCATATCTAATGCATAGTCCATTCATCTCCATTGGACATGCCTTAGCCATCTCAATAATTTTCCTCTTTTCTCCTATAGCTAACTACACCAACAAAGGTTTTCCAATATTTCTTCTTGGAAAATGGAATCTTTCCACCATCTTAGTATATACATAATTATAACTAGCTCTTGAGTCAATTAAAATAACAATGGGTTGGTCATTAATCTTACCTTCCACCTCGATCATGTGCGACTGAAACTCAACCTTCTTGTTTTCCAATGTAATGTAAATCCTTGACACATTTCTACCCATGTTCTCAACTGTCGTATCTTTTTGTACATTGTGCGCAATCCTTTATTTATCACTTATTTTAGGGTAATCTCTACACATATGATTTCCTCTACAACCCCAACATTTCTTAGGTTTTTTCCATGACGTTTTTCCCATTGTCTCCGACATTTTGGTCTCCTCGAGAGTCGTCTGTCCTTGCGCAATATTTCTGAAAAATGATGACTTAACTCCCTTATTCCTCTATTCCACCTTTATTTCCATCTTATCTTCCCAACCCTTTTGAAAAGTTTTCTTTCCCCTTTGCTGGTCATAAAGACACTTTTCGCGCCTTATGGTCTCTTCCAACGTCTTAGGGTCATCATACTCTATCTTGTCACTGATAAATGAGGGAAACCCACTAAGATCTTTATGAATATTCACTTATTCATCCTTGATGAAAGGTACATATTTCAAAAACTCTACAAATCTTCTTTCATACTCATCTATCATCATACTCCCATGCTTGAGTTCCAAGAACCCATTCATTTTCTTGTCATAGTACAACTTGGTTAAGTATTTCTTTTGGAAATACCTATTGAACTCTCTCCAAGTCACTTTCTTTTCATCAATGTGTTGTATTTGCACATACTGATCCCACCACATTGATTCCATTCCTTTTAATTGATATATATCAATCCTTCCTTTTTCTTATGCAGAATAGTTATGCATCTCGAAGTACTTCCTCATACCCAACAACCATGTCTCTACATCCTCATCCTTTTGTTCTCACCATCAAAGGTAGGAGGTTTGATATTATTCTTTCCCCACTGTAGCTCATCCACCCATGTCCTTATATTATTACTTTTGATATGAGATGGGCTTGAGCTACTGTGCTCCTCCCTAAAAGAATGCTTACCAACACTTCTTTCTTCTCTTCTTTTCTCATCATGACATCTGCAACTTCTTGATATACTCAACTTTGTCTCCTTATCCACTTTATTTTCTATTTTGTCCAGAACTTGCATAAATTTGACATTGAAGTTATCTTGTTGTGGCCTTGGCTCTCATTGGTCTCTCATTATCAGCCTTATAACTTTGGACATCTTTCTGCAACACCTTTACAGTTTATACCAAGTTCATGCGCTCCTCCCTGGATTATGTACCATCAACACACAAACCAACATACATATATCCAAACTCCTTATCATAACTACAATTTCTCTACACATATTCCATTATTTTAACCATCTTCACTAACTTTGTCCTACTCTAATCACTAAAAATTATGCAAAATGTGCAGGCAATTAAGATTTGTTAGATGATTTCATGCAACAATTACATGAAAACTTTGCACCATTTTTATAGAATCCTTCCCTTGTATTTCTCAGATGATTTTAACACCCCAAATTCTAGTGTGCACACTCACACATCACTATCTTTACTCACATCACAACTCTATACCGCACACCATTGGTTTTCCTCACAAACGAAACTTTTCACTAAGCAACACCAATTCTTAGCGCACATAACTATTCCTGATAGTCTCTGGCCCATACAATTCTAGTGTTGAACCAATTTCTTTGATACCAATTTGTAACATCCCCAGTCACCCTAGGTTGGGCCATGTCACACAATCTCAACTTCTGTAGCTCCAAATCAACCCAACTGTAACATCCCCAGGATAGTACTGAGCCATGCTACTCTAAAATTTCACTGTATAGTTCTACTTTAAACACAATCCGCGTAGTGTCACTTGAAGTAATGCACTCAGTGCAAGCTTGAGTCACACTACACAAATTGTAACTGCATAAGAAACAACCTCTTTACAACACGATCTTAAGAATAAAAATTAACTTAGACAACTACACACACTAGCATGCTGATCACAAAACATAATTGTGTGAACATCCATCTAGGGGTCATGCACCACTTTTGATTTCATTATGCGCGAGGTCTATTTCCTTAGCACCATAAACGATTTCTAGTCTCTTGAAGCACACAAGCTACAATCCTGCACACCCGACCACTCAATCCTTTTCTTGATGGCTCATAACCAAAATCASAAGGTTAAACTTAACCAGAAAAGTTACCATCAACTGACATACTCATGCACCACTACAATTAAAGGCTAAAAACATCATAGTTACATGAGCAAGCAACAATAACAGAATAAAAAAAAATACTTATATGCAACAACATACAAGAATTAACCCATGTCAAACATAGAAAAAAAATGCATATAGTAACTAAGACAAGCACATAAGGAACACTTATCTTAAATGAAAGTCACCAACTGTAGTCTTGACTCAAAATTTCCTCCCAATCATAGACATTGTTGCTTGTAATATTTTAGCAAAAGGTCACCCCTGAGCTAGGGCTCAACTCCACCAGGGCTAAAGGGATCCTAGCGATAATATATGGTCTGAAACTCCACAAAATTTCCTAGTCCTAAGTGCTCAATGCTACAAATACCCCATAGTCCCTCATTCTCAATGCACATGTCACACCTAAGGAAGTGTTCCCCTTCTCTTCTCAACATTCCTTCGGCTTCCCCACTTCCCTTCCTAGCGTTACCAACAACAGGTTGGATAGGAAGTCTTCAAGTTGACATGCAACTAATAATCAACGCACCAGGGAAGAACTATCAAAAAAAATCTCTCCTAGAGAGTATGCCCACATGTTTGACAACCACTCCACAACAACCAATCTCTCACCTAGAGATTTTTCTCATGGTCTATCAACCCGACTCTTCAACAATTAAAATTTGTATACATCCCCACAAACCCCTACAATATTCTATGGAAGATAAGGTAATAATCAGACTTTCCATACAGTCCAACCCCCTCCTGCTCAAAATATACTGTAACATCCATTCCTTTCCAATAGTCAATAATCCCATGCAAAATAATAATAATTCCCAAAATACACTAAGGCCAATAGTATATATTGCATGCCTTCCACTTGACACTTGTCACCTCCAAACGTAGCTTTAATACACTTGGTGACCAGTTCCCTACCCTCTATAACTTAAGATAAAATAATTATCTGACTTAAGACTTTTCCCAGAAATATTATAAAATATTTCCTAAGACCTACAACTCACCCTCCTTTTCCCTTTTTCGATGGAGTAGTCTCCCCATATCTTTTCGTTTGACTCATTCAGTGTGAAACAATGTAATATTATATTAATAGTTATGATCATATTTACATGGATAGGTGCAATATCCTATTTGCGTCCAGACTCACTAGCCTCATAATCATACAGACTCTTTGGCCTCAAAACATAAACACACACACACACACACACACACACACACAACTCAATAATGTGTACTTCCGGTCATTACTACACACTAACCCAAGTGCCCACAACACGATGCAATGTGCACACTTTCCTTGTCTTTATAACAATTATCCACACACTTGCTCAGATGCAGGCATCACCAAAATCTAGGTGTGAATGGCTCACCATCCTAAATGTACATTAAAAAGGGTTCTGGATCAGGGACACTACATTTTCTTATGGATATGTACTTGTAGATGACTGGTCCTCCATGTTCTATCAACAAATTCAAACTATCATTCTAGAATAAAAGATCAAAAGATTGATATCAATGCATCTCTTCAATGGAATTTAGATTATATCACAAAAAAAAAATGAAGTAGCAAGGAATATGGAAGTGTTTATAACTGACAGTCAGCCACTTATTGACCAAATTGCATAAATGATTGAAATATCACAGTTGATTCATGAAGAGATTGATATAAGGAAGACTAAGTAAAACTATAAATTTTATGTTTGAGCTACACGGGCTTTGACCATAACGTGAAAAGAATTAAAGACATGTATATTAATCCCATAAGATTTTAATTCTTGGCTTCAAATACTATCTACAATCTTGTTTTTCCCATGATTTGGATTATAGTTTATTTGTCACCTCCCAACATAATGTCTTCTATAAAATCTATGAGTTCATAATGCCTATCCATTGGGAACCCTAGACATGCATAAACCCTAAACCATCCCAACCACACAACCATAGATTTCAAGGGTTATCAATTTCCTTAAGTTTCTATGTTTCGACATATAAAAATTATAAATATCCTTTGGGAACCATATCCCTACAAAAACCTTAATNCGATCTTAAGAATAAAAATTAACTTAGACAACTACACACACTAGCATGCTGATCACAAAACATAATTGTGTGAACATCCATCTAGGGGTCATGCACCACTTTTGATTTCATTATGTGCGAGGTCTATTTCCTTAGCACCATAAACGATTTCTAGTCTCTTGAAGCACACAAGCTACAATCCTGCACACCCGACCACTCAATCCTTTTCTTGATGGCTCATAACCAAAATCAGAAGGTTAAACTTAACCAGAAAAGTTACCATCAACTGACATACTCATGCACCACTACAATTAAAGGCTAAAAACATCATAGTTACATGAGCAAGCAACAATAACAGAATAAAAAAAAATACTTATATGCAACAACATACAAGAATTAACCCATGTCAAACATAGAAAAAAAATGCATACAGTAACTAAGACAAGCACATAAGGAACACTTATCTTAAATGAAAGTCACCAACTGTAGTCTTGACTCAAAATTTCCTCCCAATCATAGACATTGTTGCTCGTAATATTTTAGCAAAAGGTCAGCCCTGAGCTGGGGCTCAACTCCACCAGGGCTAAAGGGATCCTAGCGATAATATATGGTCTGAAACTCCACAGAATTTCCTAGTCCTAAGTGCTCAATGCTACAAATACCCCATAGTCCCTCATTCTCAATGCAAATGTCACACCTAAGGAAGTGTGCCCCTTCTCTTCTCAACATTCCTTCGGCTTCCCCACTTCCCTTCCTAGCGTTACCAACAACAGGTTGGATAGGAAGTCTTCAAGTTGACATGCAACTAATAATCAATGCACCAGGGAAGAACTATAAAAAAAAATCTCTCCTAGAGAGTATGCCCACATGTCTGACAACCACTCCACAACAACCAGTCTCTCACCTAGAGAGTTTTCTCATGGTCTATCAACCCGACTCTTCAACAATTAAAATTTGTATACATCCCCACAAACCCCTACAATATTCTATGGAAGATAAGGTAATAATCGGACTTTCCATACAGTCCAACCCCCTCCTGCTCACAAGATACTGTAACATCCATTCCTTTCCAATAGTCAATAATCCCATGCAAAATAATAATAATTCCCAAAATACACTAAGGCCAATAGTATATATTGCATGCCTTCCACTTGACACTTGTCACCTCCAAACGTAGCTTTAATACACTTGGTGACCAGTTCCCTACCCTCTATAACTTAAGATAAAATAATTATCTGACTTAAGACTTTTCCCAGAAATATTATAAAATATTTCCTAAGACCTACAACTCACCCTCCTTTTCCCTTTTTCGATGGAGTAGTCTCCCCATATCTTTTCGTTTGACTCATTCAGTGTGAAACAATGTAATATTATATTAATAGTTATGATCATATTTACATGGATAGGTGCAATATCCTATTTGCGTCCAGACTCACTAGCCTCATAATCATACAGACTCTTTGGCCTCAAAACATAAACACACACACACACACACACACACACACACAACTCAATAATGTGTACTTCCGGTCATTACTACACACTAACCCAAGTGCCCACAACACGATGCAATGTGCACACTTTCCTTGTCTTTATAACAATTATCCACACACTTGCTCAGATGCAGGCATCACCAAAATCTAGGTGTGAATGGCTCACCATCCTAAATGTACATTAAAAAGGGTTCTGGATCAGGGACACTACATTTTCTTATGGATATGTACTTGTAGATGACTGGTCCTCCATGTTCTATCAACAAATTCAAACTATCATTCTAGAATAAAAGATCAAAAGATTGATATCAATGCATCTCTTCAATGGAATTTAGATTATATCACAAAAAAAAAATGAAGTAGCAAGGAATATGGAAGTGTTTATAACTGACAGTCAGCCACTTATTGACCAAATTGCATAAATGATTGAAATATCACAGTTGATTCATGAAGAGATTGATATAAGGAAGACTAAGTAAAACTATAAATTTTATGTTTGAGCTACACGGGCTTTGACCATAACGTGAAAAGAATTAAAGACATGTATATTAATCCCATAAGATTTTAATTCTTGGCTTCAAATACTATCTACAATCTTGTTTTTCCCATGATTTGGATTATAGTTTATTTGTCACCTCCCAACATAATGTCTTCTATAAAATCTATGAGTTCATAATGCCTATCCATTGGGAACCCTAGACATGCATAAACCCTAAACCATCCCAACCACACAACCATAGATTTCAAGGGTTATCAATTTCCTTAAGTTTCTATGTTTCGACATATAAAAATTATAAATATCCTTTGGGAACCATATCCCTACAAAAACCTTAAT
>JZKD02S2312909.1:0-10716 GCA_000966675.3 Picea glauca
TATTCATTTTAGTATTAAAATGGAATTTGTGATTAAATGTTAGAAAATCAACATGTTTTCATATATATCTCAAAAATGTGTGAGCTTTGTAATGTGTAGGAATATGTGAAGGATTTTTTTTTTTTTAAGTAAGAAGTCTATATTATATATAAAGTGCCTGCTAGAGCAGAAAATGTTTCCAAAATATCAGTTAAACCTGGCTGAAATTACTGGACTGCCCCAACAGAGGGGAAACCAGTCCAGTCAGCCCCCAGTCAGAAGTTTTAGACARCAAAACACARAAAGTCCATACTATGAGCCCAYAGTCTGAAAACCTATGAAATTGGAAGCATAACATAAGAAAACTAAACACCTGGCGAAAATCCCAACCACGTGGCACGGAGTTCTTCTGCCCACGGTTCTGCATCGGTGTTGATCGGCTGCTCGTTCCTGCATTGTTCCTTGCTTTCCTCACTCTCCTTGTTCTCCACTAGATCGCTTTGTTCCGTTTGTCGCTACCTTTTTTCTGCCTATCTCAGCATTCCATCCCTTTCATCGTCAAGGGCCTCCCCCATAGGAGTTCCAGAGGGGTTCGTGGAGAGCTCCGAGTCCATGGCCGAGAGGATATGCAGAAAGGATGCCACATTGTCTTCGGTGGCCTGCAAACAGAAATTGAGGTCCGCCACCTCCCTCCGGAGCTCGAAAACGAGGTCATACAATATGCCCAAGCATTCTCGAAAGTGCTCGCCATCAGGTTGGGTCGCAGTGTGGAGACTCAGTCGCTTAGAGTCTGCAAATGCCAGTGGTGCACTTCGCCAGGTGCTCGAGGATGCAGGGAAGGACATGGTCGCGACCAATTGCATATGGGGATCCTGAGGACAGCGCTGGGAAGGAGGCGTCGCTCGCGGGAGGGTGGCCATGGAATGTAAGAGCAGAGACGGCTTAGGTGGCGAGGTGGTTGCAGAGCGACGATGAACCGACTGCGCAGGTGGAGGGGAGGCATTAGGGGATGAAGACTGGGGGTGTAAGGAGGAATCAGTCATCGGGGAGGCTGAAAGCGAGGCAGGAGGCCTGCGGGGCTTCCAGGGCGAGCCTCGCTTCAGCTTACCTCTAATTCGCTCTTTCATGGATGCAGGTGAGCCAGGTTGGCCAGGGACAAACCAGAATTGCAGATAAACAATGGCGGAGGTGCTAGAACAAGCTTGTATGCGCTTGCTTCGTGAAGGGAGGAGCCCTTCAGTTTGCAAGCCTGGTGTAATGCCAAGAATCACAAGCCAAGCCATAATACAAAGTGCGGAGGGACAGGGGGTGGCGTTAATGCCCCTTGCGCATACCATCACGTCCGTTTTAAACTCCATTAATCCCCCAGGTCAGCACTGTACTGCAGCACGAGCCGGTCACGTGGCTCCGTGCTGCCTTGCATCGTGTCTTGTCTCTCCCCTTGCCACGGGGACTCCACTAACACCCCATCCGGGGAAGGAATATGTGAAGGATTAATTCAAAAAGACTTCTTGAATAATTCCTCCACCATTTCAATATCTGAGGAGATAATTCAAGCCTATTCCAAGGAGAAGATCATGGAGATTTGGTTGGAATATCTTATCCAAGATATATGAGAGATATGTGTGAGGATTTGAAGGGATTATATTTTGTAATAATGGGAAATTGGTTGAGAGAAAAGTGAATCTGTAATTATGAGATGGTTATATTATCTTCAAGGCTCTCATGTATAAAAGAGAGTGATCTCTCTTCATGAGGGGGTATTCATTGATTAGTCATTAGGATTCGAGTAGAAGTCTATAATGAATCTTATTATGTAGAGTTTGGGTTTTGTAATTTTGGAGAAACGGATTCTTAGTTTGATTCATGCTTTCATTATTGTTTCATGATTTTTCATTTGATTATTTTAATGTAATTTGAGATTGCTTTACTCTTAGTGTGAGCTCACATGTGTCATCTTGTTTCTCTTCACATGTTGTTTATCCTTTGACACAATTTTCCATTCCTATATTAATTTCATTCCAGTCCTGTGTTGTAGCAATTCAATTCCAAGTAGTGTGTTTCAGCTTCATGCATTATATTAATGATTTAATTCCAATTGTATCTTCGACATTATATTAGATTAGTTCTGCTTCAATCCTACATATACTTTGTGTGTGCTTCGTAAGTCTATGAACCTCAGATTGACAAATTAGATAGTTGGGAAAGTACTACAATGCAATTAATACAACATTAGTTCAGTCCAACGTAACGACCATCGTTCCCTTGTTACAATTGTTGTTCCCTTTGCAGGTAGTGTCGTTCATCTGAATGGAACAATTGTTGTTCCCTTTATTACGATTGTTGTTCCTTTCACAGGTGTTGCATATCTAGAGGATGAGGTATTGAAAATGGAAGGTAATAACCTACATAGGAAACAAATAAAATGCTTGTGCCAGTGCCTACCTTCAGCTGATGCATAGAGGTTGTTTTTAGGACATCTTTAGATCCCAACAATATGGAATTCATTTTCTCTATTCCATAGATTTGCTTCAGGAAATAATTCATCTCATTGCTCCATTTGACACACCCTCATGATTACAACTACCATGCCATAAGAATCCTTGATTTGCCTCTTCCTTGTTGCACTCACCCTTCCAGGTTCAGGTATCTCGTCACTTATATATAGTCCATCAACTATCCATCTTGCCAAGTATTTTACACACAAGGAGAGCACTAACTCATTACCAAAACTCCACCAAAGTTCTACATTTATGGTCTCTAGCGTATCCAACAATAGTTGTTCTTTCCAAGCATTCCAACTTTAATAATTATTATCTCATATGTATCACACACATACAATCACTGTGAGAGAATATTATAAAATCCTCATTTAGAAATTCAAATTAATTTCATAAGGGAATTCATATTTTCTCCAAGTATGAGATTCCATCTCATAATTTCTTGGTGGTTGCAAAAATAAGAAGCAATATTCCTTATGTATTTTCACTAATACCATACTGTAGATCACTTTTCCCATCAATATTTCCATCATGCATTCATCCAATAGATGATTAGTATTTCATGTACAATAGATTTTAATTGCAACATGTATGAAATCTTACAAAGTGATCTTAGAATTGTCTACACTTAACAATTCAATCACAACTATCAAATAGCTTATTAAATGGAATGAAATTATCATTATTTGGATGTGCATGTTCAAAATTTATGTTTTTATTTTTCTAACGATTATTACTCTATTTCTTGAACACAAATTCTTATATTTACTTATCATGTGGCTACTTGACTTGAAACTTTCTTGTTGCAATATATAACATCCCTTGAAATGTCCTCAAATCCAAGAGTTAGTAATGATTGTAACTCTTCAGTTGTTAGCATAATCATTTCCATTAAATAACATATATGCATGCATTCACAAAAACGCATTCAACAAATGCATTCAAGCATAACAATTCTATCATGCATAAGTGAAACTCTACCACTTACTATGCATGAGTGCAACTCTCAAGGTATATCTATTCAATGCACTCTTGCATTGATCTTAAAAATGTTCAATATCTAAGTCATGTATCTCACCATTAGTAAATTGGAAAGTCTGGATAATACATTGACACATTCTCCATACACTTCCTATTTCCTACTCAACTATTTGGATGCCTTCCTTTTCGACCTGAACACTACACCGAGAATATAACTATGTGGTTTTCATTAGTTTTAGCAAAAAGGTTGCATTCCAAACATTATTTAGAAGTACGAATTTCATTGGATATTTGATTGGTACATAGCCTTTCCATAACCAACCATGTCATGGTTTCATACATGACTTATTTTCTGGAATCCATTCCTATAACAGGTTAATACCCTTTATTTCTTTGGTTATTATCTCATAACCAATTAACATCACATGCCATTATGTCAATGTATGCACTCAAAAGCTAAGAATATTTATTAATTATTACATTCTTCCAGCCTTTACCACACCTAGTGGTATCTTATTTGCATTAATGCATTCAAATAATATAATAATGTGATAAAATAAACTATGGCTGAGGAAATTATTACCAAATTTTATTTTATCAATTATGTAATAAATTACATAAAACTCATACCTGCATAGCTACCATTAAATAAATTTAATGGTACCTAGCTAGTTGATTGCAATAGAAGTTATCATGCCTCTCTTATAAGCCTTATAATCAACAATTTAGATTTGTGTTACTTCCTTCTATATGCAACAACATTATTAGCAGCACTTGCAGCCATGCAATAATTATCTCTTTCTTGGCACAACAACCCTCATTGGAAACTTCATAATCATATATATAACAATAGACTACTCCTAGTCACCATCATGCTATATATATATATAGATATATATATTACAACATATCTGTATGCACAAATATTGCATCACTAACATGCTCATGAATGCATATGCATTCCATTTTCATATACTATGTATGGTTTTCCAACATGACATAACACAAGTGTTGCTACAGTAAGTGTAGCAACCTCTTTCTTTATGTATCATTTTTCTTTGTTGTTCCTAGAAAACTTCAATCCTTCCTAAATTTGTGTATCCTTTTTTTCTCTTACTAAGCACTTTTCCATCTAAACTATTATTGATTAGTTTTATATTTTAGCCATATAATATGTTGATATGAACTTTATCCTTACTTATTTCCTGGATCCATCTGACCAACACATGCATGGCCAAATTACATTTCCAACCATACTCTCATATTGGATTTATATCTTCAACTTCTATTTACTCTTCTAGACCAAACCAGTTCAACCTTTCCTTGATTGAACATATTAGCCCTTGTAGTTTCTTGCACCATTCTCTTGTCTTTTCTTAGACACCCAACCTCAAACATAGACTACATAGTCAATTCTCCATCATGTTGCAATGCTACCCAAATGTTTATTTTCCCAATTGAGATGGTTTCTCTCAAAATTTTATTTCTTTTGCATTCGATACCAAGCATAGAATCATTTTTTTTCTTCATGGTTCCTTATTTGTTTCTTTTCAGAAAAATAATCTCCATTTTTTAATCCTTTTGGATTTACATCCCAATGTGCCATTTCAATGCACTCATCTCTTTGGAATGTTCTCAACATTCATTTTCATTGTTGTCACAGCTCCTTGAATGTTGCAGAAGACTTTGTATAACTTGGTATCCATATAATGGTACCTCTCCACTATCTTAAATTAATCATGAACTTCATCCAGTCTCTAATGCACTTAGATTTGAGTAATTCCTCCGCTAGGAGTTTGATTGCACCATTCTAGATCCAATATGCACATAATATATTGATGTGTGCATCTGCCAACACTCTTTACTTATATGTACCTTCATTTATTTACCCTTGAAGTGGTGATATTCATACCATGCTTCCACTATGCTAATCTGATAACCATGATGGAACTACTACCCCCAAACTATGTGACTGTTCCTTGGATATGTTATCCTTATCTCCAATATTATACTGTGTGTTCCTTTATTAAAAGACCGACATATTGACATATCAATTCTTTCTTTTTTTTAAATGTTCTTCCCATAATGCACTGCCTTATATGTACATTGGCTTCTTTGGGAGTGATGCAATTTCACATATTCATTCACTACATGATATATTCTTATGTCCAGATTCCATTGAGTTGTTTGATTAACATGAATGGATTTCCTATAGTGGCTTCCCAGTACTTTATGGTTGCACCCAGATTCATACCTTAACATTCTTCAGTCTTGAACTTTGATCATCTTATGAAAGATTATTTTCATAGCATTCTTTCTTTGAGTACCTCTACTTATCTTTAACCAAATTTCAACCCTCTCCTCTTTTATGAAAATCATCTATCCACACTTCAATGGTCTCAACTTCATGCATATCCATTCCTCCTGATTTATCATGAAACATGAAACATTGGTGATCTATTTCTTACTCATCATTCCCAAATAGGATGCATATTTTTCATCTTGAAGCCATTTGAAAATCATAGTTCCATTGAAAGTATTTTATATTACTCATTGAGTATAGACATCTTCATCCAGTAGCTTCCTCAAGCAATCATTCCAAATTTTGAATAAATGACCCTGCCCTATTACTCATACCTAAAGATTCCACTTTGCTAAAAACAAATTGCTACGCTTTATCATCAACCTTAATATCTACTTGCAATAGATTTATTATAAAATATAACAATTCAAAAAAATATGGTTAAAGCAAGCATACAACCACAATATGCAATTCTGGTAACATGTGCACAATTTTTCCCCTTCATGGTTACTGTTAGCACATAGGATGTATACGGGTCAAAATATTTCAAATTTTTTAAATTTGTTAGCTTAGTCAATAAAGGAGACCATTGGTATTTGTCAGTCATATGGTCAGTCTTTCTTGTATGAGTCATTCATTTAAGCTTCTAGGTTTGAGTCATAGGGTCAGGTTACTAAAGGTTTTTGAGTCATGTCTTATGTCAATAAATCATGTTTTTATTGTATCTTAAGTCATGAAAGTTGATGAAAGTCTATTTAGGAAGTCTTGGTGTCATGATGGTGTTTGTCATCATTAGAATAAAGGGAAAGTATTGGTTATATATTTTTGTTTTAAAGGTCATCATCATCAAGTGTTATGTCCCAAAAAGGTGTACAAAGGATTGCCATGTCACATATGATTGTTTGGGAGTTATGTCGTGTGTCAAATCATATGTGGCCAACTCTCCTAAAAGTTCACAGCGAATCAAGAAAGTACATCTTGCACTAAATCACATATCATCATGTTTTGGAAGCGTGGAAGTTGGTTTTCTTGTTTTCAACACCATCACATCATCAAACAGATCTAAAGGGTCATTTTCAAAAGGAGGTTTTATCATTTTCTATCTTCATTTCTTTTTGCAAATAATGTGTTGCAGACCATTCCATCTTGCTACAAACTGTAATTGTGATGCAGACTGATTGTTTTTGTAGACTCCTACTGCTACCAACTCTCTGTAGAGGATTAACGGTGGATTAACAATGTTAAAGATTTGATTGTTTTGGGCTTTTTGCAAACAAGGAGTGAGCCCTATATACAGGTACTTTGATTGATGTCTAATTTTTTTTGCTTGAATATTGATTACCATCAAACCCTTATTGTTGCAAACTTTTTGTTCGTTGCAACCTATTTGATATCATTCGTGCTGCAAACTCCTTTACTTGGTCAACGTCTAAAGTCCTTGTATATTAAACTTTATTCAAAACCAAGATTCTTATTTTCATGTCAAATAGATCAATTTCAGCCTTTTCTTACACCCATAGCTCTATTTATTGCAAATTCTCGTTAGTGCTACGAAAAGTATTCATTGTATGCACTACTAATTGAATGCACTACGAACCCTCTATTTTCTCATTTGATAAAACCCTAGTTGATTGTTTTTTCACCTAGGTATAAAATATCATCTCATTCAAAATCATAATCCTTTCCATACCTGTGAATTTGCAAACCCTTTTGACTAAAACCCTATTCTAAAATCTGTTTGTTGCAAACTTCATTTGTGTGCTGCAAATTCTTTGTTTTACATAGTTTCCCGAATTTGGAATGTGTTGAGGTTTTACTTAGTTTTGGGTTGTCTTCCTCTCCTTCCATGTCTTATTTTATCCTTATTTCAGTTTTAGTAGCATTTCTTTAGCATAACTCTTTTTTCAAAAAACCCTATTTTTGCAAGTATCAAGCAGTCAAAACCTAATTTATCAGTTTTCATCATTAGTTGGTAGAAACAATTATCAGAAGAAAGAGGGTTTAGACTAAGTTATCATGGACAGTCAACAAGGTAAGAAAATTCATAAAGGAGGAGAAATGGTTAGGGATGAGCTCCATGACCTGCAGCTAATAAACTCAGACTCGTTTTTCAAAGAGGCATTTCAGAGAGTGGGATTCTTGGTTTTTTGTGAGAAGATGTAGAGAGGAAATCTTGAGGTTGCCAAGTAGTTTTCACTGAGTTTCAATGGGAAAAAGACTAAAGTTGGTAAAATGGAGTTTGATGTTTCAAAACAGTCTATTTCTACAGCCACAGAGATATCAGTTCATGGAGAAAGTTGGTTTAAGGACATGACCCTAAATTCTACATTTTCTAAGGAAATCTTAAAACTTGAATATCAATAAGATAACCTATCCAAGGGAGTGCCAAGAAATCATATGCTTGAGTATTTTGATAAAATTCTCATAGTCGTTCATAGGTATTTTACTTGTGAAGGTAGGTTTAATATGGTCTATCAATATCATATTAGACTATTGGTGCACTTTACTAGAAACGAGCCCTTGAATCTACTCTTATACCTGTTCAGAATTCTTGGGAAGATGTCAGATAGAGTTCAAGCCAAGACTAAGCAAGTGGATACCAGTGTCTTTCATTCTGGTCTGATCAAAATGCTAGTGTTAGAAGAGTTGAAGAATACCAATACTGATTGGGATGCTTTCCTAGCTCCATCAGGGTTTCATCTAGATGGTGTTCATACACCATAATCAAAGAGATAGACACCTATTTCTATTGAAAATATTTTGTATTTAGAGTCCACTTTAAAGAGGAAGATGACTAAAAATGATGATTCCTTGTAACATCTCGGTTTTAACCCTTATAAACTAGAATGTATTATGTAATTATAACTTAGGATAGTGAGTCAGTAAAGTCAAAATGGGGGTAGAGTGCCTAGGAAATGTAATACTCAATATACATTAATAAAAATACACCATTGGTTGCAAGATGGACAAGGACAAAAGAGATAGAGATCTATGATTCCACGAGAGAGGTGGCTTGAGGGGATAAGTTTGTTTATTATTATTTTATTTACCCATAATTGATTTTCTGGAGAAACGTGGTTACATGCGATTCTTGGGGGAGACCATGTGGTTCTTGGTTCTTGTGATTATATAAACACTCATTGGGGGTTGCTTGAGTTTGCTTATTTTCCTGGGTGCACTTCTTCTCCCAGGTTCTTCTTCCTCTTCCTCTTCCTTCACTCCGGTTGAATTTGTGTTCTCTTGGTCTGAGCATGGATATGAATGGTTGCATGAGGATGGCTCTGGGTGAAATTTGGGGGTCATTATTCCCCTGGTTCATCTTATTCCCCTTGTTCTCTTGTTCTTATTTCCACATCACTCACTCTTGCTAGTTCGTGTGCTCTTGGACTGAGCATGGAAATGAATGGAAGGAAGAGAAGAGCCATTGATGAATGGTTGTAATAATTAATTATCATTCTTGAAGGGAATGGATGCCTGTTTGCATGATCTTGATGGAAATTTAGATAAAATTGTCCACAGTTGTGAGTCATGAGAGTCCCAGCATGGAGATTCTTGACTTGAAGCATAGGATCCCTAGAAGGAGATGGGCAGCCTGAGGAACTGCATAGAAGTGAAGGGGGTCCATTCTCTTGGGGTTGTGCAGGATGGTTAGAAGAGATCAATTGTACTTTGGATTGATGTGAGTGATGAAAGTTCTATGATAGCTACAGTGTTGAGAGGCCTGTTATTTATGAGACTGAGGAAAGTTCAGATAGAACTATCCATAGGTGAGAATCCTTGGAGTTTTTAGTAGGGATATTTCTTGACCAGTAGCACTGGATACCTGGAGAGAAATGGAATAGCCTCAGGGACTACATGGAAGAGAAAGGTTTTCCTTTCTTTGGATTGTTCAGGATGAGGGGGAAAGAGAGCTAGAAATTAGGATTTACTGTGTGGTTGGGAAACCTGAGAGCTAGTTAACCAATTGTTGTGTGTTTTCGATTTGGCCTAGGACCTGTCCTTATGGATTCATAGCCTTGGATCGGGGTTGACCTGTTGTTGAGAGTAAAATAATAGTAGTTTCTATGGTTGGGAGGAACGTCCTTGGTATGCAGCCAGTTGGTGAACATTTACTTGCAAAGATAAGTGATCTATGTGTTTTATGTGCAATGTTTATTTCCACTATGTATTTAACTATCTATGAGATATGTACTTATAATGTCCATGTCTGTTCATTATTTTTTGTGCATGGTACGTTGTTTAGCTATTTTATGATGTAGCATGGATATTGTCTTATGCATGTGATTTTCATGCCTCTAAAATTGTTGAACAGTCCTTTGATTTCGATATAAGATCAAAGAACAGAGTCCTTGGACTGCAGCGTGCCTCACCTGCTAGTGGTTGGGTGTGTTGCAGTCATATTAAGTGGCATAGCCCGGCCTATGACTGGTTGGTTATGTTATATATTGGTATCAGAGCAAGGTTGAAACTCGAGGCCAGTATGGGTCAGATCTGTTGGTCAGAGTCTTGTGGTCGAGATTGATTTATGACCTTGAAGTCAAAAATATTAGGAGGAATGGCATTGCAAAGTCCTCGCATAATCTATAATGTCAGAGCTCCTTTGTAAGGGATTGAAGGATCATGACCTCCCCTTTCAAATTTGGGAACGATCACCACCATGGGATCAATTTTATATTTGGATCGTTGGATTTGTTCAGGAGAAGACAGATCCTTCGCAGTTGTCAGATATGGAGAAGGTGTGGGGTCGTTAAGCACCAAAGTCCTTCGAACTTCATTGGTTTGTAAAATTCTAATTCTTTGATGAAAAGGAGGTAAAATCCTTGAAGCTTCGAAGTCCCAGAGTGAATCTACATTGTAGATCACTGAAAGGATTACTTGACCATTGGATTTTTTCAAGGACAAATTTGGTTCGTTGGATTAGGAACAGATTAGGAGGTGAGGCATAGTGGAGAA
>JZKD02S2312931.1:19128-33111 GCA_000966675.3 Picea glauca
TGCCGGAAGAGTTGGACCTAGGTTCATGGCACCCCAACTACATGAGGCTACATCGATGGCAAGAGGTCCTCGATATTGGCCATGGGAACTGCACGAGTGAGCACGGTGAGTTTCCGCTCCAACCGTTTCAAAACTCTCTCAACCTCTCCGGCTGGTGGTCCCCCTGCTGTTGCTACCGTTGGTTCGACGACTGCGGTTGGTACTTCCTCTGGTCAAGGATGTCGCTTGGTCCTTGAGAAGTTTGTTGGATGCACCGGTCGCACATCTATACATAATAGATACATAGTTTGCAAATACTCTGATACACATAAAAATGATATATAAAAAAAATAAAAAAATTAAATAACTTTAAAAAAAAATGTACCTATCTCTCCTCACTCCTCTCCAGGAGATACAATCATGTTCGGATTCCTGGAAAAGTTGATTACGACATAGGGGTAGTCCTTTATCTCTGGAATTTTTCATTCTGACAAGTCAAAAAATGCATCGTCGAAGGCCTCTATGGTCCTCCCTCCCCCCTGTCGTGGCAGGAATTATGCCCGTCTACACACTACTGGGAGGGAGGCCACAGTTCCCCACACTATCTCTTGTGGACTAAGGTTGGGTACCCTCTCAAAGAGGAAAGAGCACAAAATGGTACCAAACTCGAAGTTTTTTTTACTCCTCCAATGACATTCTGTGAGTTGCCTCTTCTTGCAGTCAAGCATGGTTTTTCTCCAGTCGTATACTCATGCATTTAAGCACTGCATCGCACAATACATTTGTGCCTAGGATGCCTGATGTAAGGCCATGGATCTAGTAATCCGCCCAATAATTAAAACTGTCACTTTCAGTGATAGGGTGGTAATCTTGTGGATTGGCACATGAGAACCTACTTTCTCAATGCAGGCCTCGCAATGCATTCCGATCAAATTGGCAATGTTGTAAGGCCTGGGGGGAAATGAATGCAAGTTGAATAGTTCCCCTCTCCTCTAGAGGTCAGTTAGAAATTATATGTCCTCAGTAATTGGAGTGAACGGTTTCCCCTCAAGAATAAACACCTCAATGTTAGGATGCTAATAATCCACCAGGGCATTCAACATCTTTGGTTGTGCTCTCATGAGTGGACACCGATACAACCTCCATAACCTGCATTGTTTTAATGCGGTGATAGCAGCAGGGTCCACATTGACCAAGATGTCAATATCCTCATGCTCTCTCTCTCTCTAGTGGACATACATCTTGTCACGTGACAAGTTGAAGGGGAGAGTTAGCTCTCACATTTTCATTTTTTCTATGTGATTGAGGGTGTACACGGGTTGTCTTGGATACAGTCATGTATGCACACAAGAAAATTGTTTTCTGCCCATGGGCATATGCGGTTTGTCCTTAGACAACCCGCGTACATGTAGCGCCACCCTATTTTAGGAGGGCACGTCCTCCAAAACTAAAATAAAATCATAATTACAGTATGGAAATGCAAGGGGGATGAATTTGTACTTACTTGACCTGAGCAAAAGTTCGTTCCATCCTCTAAAGCTCCCAGAATCAACTGTTTTAGCAAAGAGGTATTTTTCTCTTTTTGTTTAATTCTCAATTTGCAATGGTGAAAATGAGTTGTCATCTTCTAATTATAGACTTTTTTGCCCCTTTTTACCACTTTTTTGAACCCTTTTGTCATTTTTTCTATCTTGAAAATTGTTTAGTGTGGTTCTTGAGTTTCTTTTTGGATGTTATGACACACATTGATTTTAGATTTGGTAACTTTTTGGGAGATGGGTAACTTTTAAAGGTCCTTCGGTAAAAGTAGGTTTTCCAACTTTTTTCAGATAATTTAGGATTCCACCTCCACTTTCTGCATCTCGTTGTCTTTTCCACTTTTACATATGATCGATCCCACCGAGCTACAATAGGGAACCATCATTGCTTCTTTGGAAGTGACATAATTAGGTGGTATATCCTACCTTTACAGGGATTCCATAGGTAGATCCTTGTTGCATTTTGGCATCCATGTTGTTGTTAATGACTTTAGGCTAGATATTCCTTGTCAGTCCTGTCCTGATTACAAGATTCAACCTCATATGTCTGATGTGTCGTCACTCTTGGCCTCACCCTCTGGACTCCCAAAAATGAGCATACTTTGTTGACTTTCAAGCTCGCTTTGAAATCTGAAAGCAACATCTGATGAGACTACATTTATTATTTTCAATATTGTTTGGATTAACTGAGAAAAGTAACTTCTTGGAGTCTTCTTTAATCCCTTTTCAGACTCTCTAAACATGAAAAAAATTCCGAGCAATATTGTTGTCCTTCACACTCACCAAATTAAAATTCGAAGGAACATCTGTTTGGTGGTAGTTTACCCCTTTTTCGATCTGGATGGTCAATTTTACGAACAAAGGTACACTCTAGGAGCTTTGGTTCTCTATAAGAGTATTCTCAGGTATACGTTTAACCCTTTTTTGGGACTAAAGGACTAAATTTATGAAAGAGGAACCCCCATAGAGTCCATAGTTAAGCTCTTTTCAAACTCCCTAAAATAGAAAAGATCCTTGAGTGACTTTCTTCCTTCATACTCGTTAAATTGGTTCAAAAGAACATCCCTTACAAAGTCCATAGTTAAGCTCTTTTTAGACTACTTAAAATTGAGAAGATTGTCGAGTGATCTTGTCTATGTCACACTTGTTAAAATGGTTCTGAATAGACATATGTTTGGGGCAAGTTTACCCCTTTTTCGAACCGACTAGAGTTTTTTCAAGAAAGGTACCCCAGTGGAGTCTTCTTTTATGTTTTTTCAGACTCTCTAAAACGTGAAAAAACTATCCATCTTACCTTCTCTGGGGTCATTAAAAATACATTGAAGGGGGTTTCATCGTTTCTTGCTTATTGCATTTGCATATATGTGTCGTTATCCTAATGTCGGATCCATGTTTCTCTTAACTAAACCTTTGAAGCATACCTTATATGGAAGCCTTGTAGCACTTTTCCTCTATGACTTGACACCTTCACCCATGGAGGAATTTTCCACGAGTGTCCTTTTCCTGCACATGTCTCCTTTCCATGAGAATTAGTGTGTTCCTTGCACTTGGAACTAGTATTCTTGCGACACTCGTTCCTCCTTTATAACGTAGAATTCTTTTATTCTTTTTCAAGCTCT
Source organism: Picea glauca (assembly GCA_000966675.3). Taxonomy (NCBI): domain Eukaryota; kingdom Viridiplantae; phylum Streptophyta; class Pinopsida; order Pinales; family Pinaceae; genus Picea; species Picea glauca. The sequence continues at coordinate 22,265 of JZKD02S2312931.1, forward strand.
TTAAAAATATTGAAAAAGACAAAAAAGATAAAAAAATACCCCAAAAAGAGGATGTGAAATATATATTATTTTCTGGCATCACAATGAGTCTCCCTTGGACAAAGCACATCATTTCATTTGTTTGTCAAACTTTCCATGTGTTTGGTTATTCTTCCAAACACATGGAAAGTTTGATTTGCCTCCGACATCGTGAACCTATGTCAATGTCATGCTGCCTAAGTCTAATCATCTTTCATGCTATTTTCCAAGGGATTTTTTACCCATCCTAAGACATCCTTTCTTCTTTTTTTCTCTTGACCTCATGTTCGGCCATCTCGAAAGTCCAATCAAGTCCTTGTTCGAAATCAATGAAGTTATTTTCCTGGTCACCGAGATTCTCTTATATGTTCTTGATGAGCCGTCGAAGACCTATGGGTAGTGAAGTCATACACTCACATTACACTCCTACCTGAGTTTTGATAGTCTTGAAGTTGTTGCTCGAGCTCTGAAAGCCTCATATCCATCCATCAGGCATCCTTTTGCTTCTTGAAGATGGATACTATACATGTATATATTTGATTTTGAGATGTAGATCTGATGTGTGTTGCTCGCGACTACACTATATATAGTTATATGACATGGATCTGTAGTGTATTTGATTGGAATCCATGATTTATTTCATCCTGAGCATAGGTATGCCCCCCTCAGAGAGACAATTATTATTTTTGCAGATGGTACCTTCCAAACATTGGTCTCGAGCTCACTCACTTTGTACGTTGGTGAATATTTTGTAATGTATTTCGGCCATCATATTCTCTTTTGATCTCACACATTAGGGGGCATTTATTATAACCCTAAATTGCTTCATACATGCATACCTAGCATTTGGCCCTCTTGCTATTTTTTCCAAGCCATCACTAACTATCTCTTCTTAAAAACTCATTTTTTGAAGATGTACAAGCCCTGCACCACTACAGCCCACGTACATACTCTAGTTGCACCATTACAGCTTGTATATACTTACAAAAGTTGAAAAAATTAAGAAGTTGCAAGGAATTTGTTGATATTACTGGCTATTGGGTAGTTTCCTAACTGATACACCACCTATAGCCCATCACCCAAACGAATAACCATCCTTTTATGATATAAAAGGAGGTGTTGGGGTATCATTCCTAAGCCAAGCATAAGAACAATGAAACTCTACCCATTTCACATCCCCTCCCCCCCCCAAGAATTTGCAACCTTGTTGAGAGAATTGCATCAAAATTCCCCATTTTGCCCTTTTTCCTCCATTATAAGCCCATTCCATTCCCCAAGGAGAATCTTGAGAGGAGAAAGATACGTGGAGGTGCACTTGGAGCTTGGTGAAGAGGAGCTTGGACTAGGTTCGTGGAGAAGTCATTGACCTTGTTGTAAGTAAACATTGTGATATCAACAAAAGAAATACTTTTCCTGTCCCGAAATATGATGTGTCAAATATTTGCATTTGATTTATGTTTTATTCTAACACCTAACCCATTATTTATATATGAAATGCATGTTTTTAGTTTCCTATTTATCTCTTTGTGAATGTAGGTCAGCCTTGGGAGGAGGCTTGCAGTCAGTGCAACTATTAAGTGCGAGAGGATCGAAAATGGATGCAAAGTAAAAGGTATTGTTACCCAATCCTTCTTACTTTGTATTTTATGCATGAGTCTGGAGTATGTTCAACGTAGTTAGAAAGGTATGATACTTTTAGACGGTTGTGATCTGCCTAGATGTTGAACCCTAGTGTATTCCATAGGGGGGTTTTCCTGCTATAGCAATTATAAATAACAAAAATGAGTAATGAGTAAATGGTTATTACTAACTAATGAGTTTTGTGTAAGAGGGAAGTTTTGGAGAAAATATACCTACACTATTCACCCCCCTCTCAGTGTAGTCGGTGTGTCCAACATAAAATCAACAACTTCTTTCTTCATTCCTAGCCAATAATATTGTCTCTTGACGACTGCAATATTTTTCTTATAACCTGGGTGCCTAGCATAAGGTACATTATGCATTTCTCTCAATATCATATTTTTCAATTCGTAAGAATTTGGTACATAAATTATGCCCCTGTATATGAGAATTTCATCATTTTCTAGCTTATAGTCTTCAATTTGTTTGCTGCAAAATACCTTGTTGTATTTTTGCCACTAATTCCCTGTATCACAAATCTGATTTTGTAGTCTCCAAAAAATTTTCTTTCAAATCTGATTGGTACATGCTAATGGTTGTAGCATGCAACTCATGCACTCTTCTGTTGAGTGTATCAACCACTTTGTTCTCTTTCCCTTTGATATGATTTATATCAAAGTCATATTCACTGAGAAATTATAACCATGTTCTTTGCCTAGAATTTAGATTTGGCTGATCAAATAAATATCTTAGACCATTATGGTATGTCCTCAGATCAAACCTTTTCCCCATGAGGTAGTGTCTCCATTTCCTCAACACATGCACTACAAATTTCAACTCCAAATCATGAGGGACATAGTGCATTTCATGATCCTTCAACTTCCTTGATTCATAACATGCAACAAACCCATTTTGACTGAGGACTCCACCAAGTCCTTCTTTAGATGCATCTGTGCATACAATGAAGTCTTGATTTGGATCTGCAATCCTTAAAATTGGAGAACTAGTTAATAGTTTCTTCAAGTGTTCGAAACTATTTTCACAATTCATTGTCCACTAGAACTTCACACCCTTCTTTTGCAAGGAAGTGATTGGGTGTGCAATCTTTGAGAATCCTTCAATAAATAGCCTATAGTAGCTTGCAAATCCCATGAATGATCTGACCTATGTCACATTATTGTGAGATGACTATCCTCTAATGGCTTCTATCTTCTCAGGATCCACTACTATCCCATCCTCTAAAATGATATGTCTCAAATAATGAATTTGCCTCTCATAAAATGAGCACTTTCTCAATTTGGCATGAAATTGATGCTCCCTTAATACTTGTAATACCATCCTCACATGTTGTTTATTCTCTTCCTTTGATTTAGAATATATAAGAATGTCATCTAAAAATACAATGACAAACTTATCTAAGTATTCTATGAAAATACCCTTCATTAAACACATGAAGACAACTGGTGCATTTGATAACCCAAATGGCAGCACTATGAACTCATAATGACCATAACTTGTTCTGAAAGCAGTCTTGTTGATGCATTCTTCTTTAATTTTTACTTGATGATAATCAGACCTAAGATCAATCTTGGAGAATATATTTTCATCTTTTAGCTGATCAAACAGGTCATCGATCCTTGGAACATGATACTTGTTCTTCACAGTTACCTTGTTCAACTACCTAAAGTCAATGCAAAGTCTCAAGGTTCCATCCTTTTTCTTCACAAATAAAACTAAGGCACCCCAAGGTGACACACTTGGGCATATATACCCCTTCTTAAAGATATCTTCAAGTTTCATTTGCAACTCCTTCAATTCAGGTGTACTCATCTTGTAGGGAGTCTTAGATATTTGAGTTGCTCCAGGTATAAAATTTATGGAGAAATCAATGTCTCTTTTAGTGGGTAATCTTGGCATTTCCTTAAACACATATTCAAATTCTTTTAGGAGTGCACAATATTCAATATTTGACACCTTATCTTTAGGTGTCTCTTCCATATGTGCTGTAAATATTTGACACCCTTTTCTATAAAATTTCTTTAGTTGCAATGCTAAAATTTATTTGATGGTTACTGCCCTGGGAATTCCCTGCAGTGTCCTTAGGTTTCTTTCCTCAGCTAAGCAAGTAAATTCCTTTTTATGGCAATGTAGAATATCATGATGCTTCTCCAACCAATACATCTCAATTATACAGTCATAGGAACCTAAAGGAAATATGTTCAAATCTTCCCTAGTGTTCAGTCCATTCATGTCCATAGGACATGACTTAACCATATCATTAAATTTTCTTTTGGATCTGATAGCTAGATGCATCAACCAACATTTCCCATGCTTGCTTCTTGGCAAATGAAAACTTTCCACCATCTTAGGATCTATATAACTATGAATATCTTCTGAATCAATTAAAATATAAATGGTATGGTTCTTGATCATACCTTCCACTTCAATCATGTGTGAATAATACTCTACTTGTTTTTTGTCCAGGGATGCACAAATCCTTGATACATTTGTTCCCATGTCCTCCATTGTTTCAGCTTGTTGTACATTGTGAAAAATCCTCACTTTTTCACCTCTGTGAGGACAATCTCTAAACATATGATCTCCTTTATAACCCCAACATTGAATAGGTGGGTTCCTTGGCCTTTCACCCCCTGTCTCCATCATTTAGGTTTATTTGGTAGTTGTCTCTCCCTGATGATTATTTTTGAAAAATGGTGGCTTAGTTCCCTTCTTCCTATGATTGTTACACCTCAAAATTACTCAGTTTGATAGTGTTTCAAGTGTCGTCATTACGAGTGTTGTAAGTGTCGCATCTTGTCAACAAGTGTCACATATTGACTATAAGTGTTGCAAGAGTCACAAGCATCATAATACCATCTTGCATATGTCGTTCCTCTAACAACATCATAAAGACACTTAAGACACCTCAAAGGATGGTTTGGAAGAAGAAAAATCACTTGGCAAGAAGCACTAGCCCTTTGCTATTGGAAAAATCACTAAAAAATGATTTTTGGAGAGAAACGCTCCCCTACCCACTGTTAGGGAATGTCAACGCACCCTAAGCCTCTTTCGGGAGTGTTTGAGAGCCCTGTGCACCCCTTTGGGTTAGCGCCAACCTTCTTTTAGCAAATTCTAGGTTTGTTGAGGCATATAAGGGAAGAATCCCTCAATTCCTGAAGGTAGTTGGATTCAAATAGATGGGCAAGGCATGATCTTAGGGAAGATCCTCAACTGAAGGAGATGAATCTTCAACTTATCCCAAAGATCTCTCAATTGGTTGGATCTCTCCAAGGTTATATAAGGCGGCCTTCTCATGGTGAAAGGAAGAATAAAGACCAGAGGTTGATACCAAACTTATGATCCTATAAGTGGTATTGACAAAAGAATAAAGACTAGAGGTTGATACCAAACCTATGATCCTATAAGTGGTATTGATAGGGGAATGAAATTGGAGAATGACATCAAAATTATGATCTCATGAGTGAGATGTGATCAAATAAATCAATGGATATTGATTGAGCGAAGGGGTTGGACAAGGAGAATTGGAGGAAGTTGTTGCACCTTCATCCAAAGGATTATAAGTACTTTTACTTGTTCTGATTAATATAATCAATGCTTGGACTGTTTCTTTCAAACTTGTACTTGTTCCATATAAGTTTGCTTGTAGCAGATGGATCTATCTTTGAGCTAATCTCAGTAGAGTAGGAATTCTTTTCTACCTTTGTTTATTTTGCAAGACCTATCAAGGAGCTCAAGATCAAAGCTTAGCCTAGAATTTGCAAGGAATAACGTCGTTCATAAGGTACATATATTTCTCTTTGTCTTTCACTCATTAGCTTGATTAGATAAAAAAGGAAGTCAATCTACATGTTAAGAACTTTCTGTCTTGGCCTTAGGAGTATAGATACCAAGAGAGAAACCACTTATCCATAGGGGGATTCACCTACAATAGAAATCGACGACTCCACTGGGGAGGATAATTGATTTTTGTTTCCATTCCTAGATCTTGTTTTGGGTCTTTGACCACAGATTTGAAATTCTTAACATTATCTTGTTGATTCTTAGATTGGTTTGATTGCCTCATTATGTCATCAGGATCACCCTGATTGACTTAATTTCCTTCATTTTTTGAGTTTTTAGACATTTTTCTAAGTTTTTGGAGCAAAGCGCTCCCCCGTTATTGTTTTTAGAGTGCTAGAAATTCCCTGTAGCCTTACACAGAGTGCTCAAACACCTTGGTACCCCTTACACTAGAGCGCTACCCATTTTGTTGTGAGAAATTCTCAAAAATTTTCATTTTCTGAAGCTATTTCTGGGTTTTGGCATTTTATCAGGGTCCCATACTCTCAGTCCATCTTGATATTGGCTTTAAAACACCCTTCTTTCTAAGAATTCATCCTCTTTTGTTGGGGATTTTGACATCTTTTTCCTTGCCTTGAAACCACTCTTTGTCCTTGCTGACCTAGATTTAACTTGTTTTTTTTCTTCTCCTTTATCTGACTGAGTGAAAACTTTTGTGAGGAAATCCAAAGGTCTGTGAACCTTTTCATTTGATCTTTGAGGTCAAATTTCCATAATTTCTCTTTTTGTTTGACGTTTTTGGTTCTTGTTTGCAATTTGATTATCTTTGTCCTTCTTGTATATTTCACGACAAGAACGTGTCTTTGTTTTCTGTGAGGTTTTCTTTGGACAGTTTAATTCTGAAGTTTGATTGGCATTTAGAAGTCTTGCATCTGATTATCTTTCACATAGAAAAAAAATGAGATATTTTAGTGATTGGTTTAGATATTAGAAGGCATTTCTGAATTTTTTTAGCATGGCATTGGATTTCATTGAGAAACACTTGTATGAGGACATTACATCTTAGTGTTTGATAGTGAAAACAACTTTCTCTCTTTCCCTTAAATAGCCATTCATCGAAAGACAAGATTGCTTATCATCTTCTTGTGCATTTTTGGGATTTGAGTAATAATACCATCAGTTTCATTGCCATACACCCTTTGAGTAAGGAACAACCATAAAATCAACTCTAATTAAAAATTATCCAGAACATTTTTGTTTTTAGAATCTTCCACCAACATTAGACTAGGATTATCACTTTGGACTAGGCTGTGAGTACAACTCTCCAAAGTTTTCAAACGAACATTGGCATCCTGAGATAGGGAGAGTCAAATCCAATTGTCGTATAGGCTTTCTAGGATCCCCTTCTCACACAGGGGTTACACATGAGGTCACATTCAGGTGAGTTATGGATATTATCCTTCCGTGGTTCAAATGTTTGTAGTGGTCATATCATATATTGGGGGTCACTTGAGGGTATACCCACGATTATGTGTGGGAGCCTTTCGAGTTGATTTCAGACTTTTTATCCTGCCCATACGTTTGGATCAGATTGTCGACTGTACTCGCCCAAGGGACGACTGCAATTTGGTGTCCGTAGTTTCCATAATCCTTAGGAAATTACATGAGGTGACAGTGGAGGGAAGTCTCATTGTACCTGGGACATACATTGGTCAAACTCACTCGGGCTCCTTGGAGAGTAAATCCGTAATTACTGTGTGGAAGCTTGCACCAAGGTGAAAGTCAGTTAAGCAGGTCGCCATTGTAACTATTCCACCATATCCTAGCCCCTTCTTGACTTGGTAACACAACGATGGATTTCATCAAAACTAGTACAATCATCGAGAGAAGTCTTGTTTTCTTCATTTTGATTCCTAGATTTTATTAGCTTATGTTGTTTCTTTTTGTTAGTTGGCCCTAGATTTTCAGCATGTACTGTTATTTTCCAAAATTGAGCCTGTAGACAATAAATGTATTCTTCGATCACGTAGGATGAAAGGGATGCATCCAGAAGGCTACCAACCTTTACCTCCTAACCCTCAATAAGACAACTATCGTCGAGAGGTAGAAAATTAATCTGACGTTGGACATGTTGTTTCTTCTCCATTAGATAACTCAGAAGGCGCTTTGGTTATGGTTGAGAATACCACTCTTCACACTACATTTGTGTCGGTAACCCCTCTCAAACCACATTTTCTTCATTTAGACTCCCTTGGGAATGTCATAGAGGAAGAGGTCCCATAGTTACCAGAGAGACATTTTACCGAAACATATATGGGATCCACAGAACCAACCTTTGGTGATGAGTATAGAACTCTTGTTCATCCTAGAACTGCAGTAGATAAAAATCCCACACCTGCTCATTCTATATGGAGGAATTCATCAAAATGCGATCGCTATGAGCATTTCAAATCCTTTCAACAACCCTTTCATCCTCATGACCCTCCTGGTGAAACATGACCATCCGGTCAAACTATGAATCACCCCATCGATCAGGTCATTAACCCTACTATTATGTCAGCAAAAGTCCATCCTAATGTTGGACTCATCACCTCTACTCATTATCAAGGAACTTTCATCCCTAACCCCACTTTTACAAGATTTCACTCTCTAGATCTACATGTTTTGCACGATCCTGCTGGGACATCTTTTCACCCAAGAATGCATACCCTTGCCAGCCAACTATAGATGACTGGAAGGAAACCACCATCTAGCGGACCTATCCTTCCTGGAGAACCACCATTCTATGGCGATCCTACCCCTCCCGGGGGACAATCCCCTTTTCATTCTCCTCCTAGAGGGAAACCTCCCTTTTCCAGTCATACCTCGGTCATTAATCCACCGCTGGTAGGGGGAAACCTTCATTTGCTGGAAACCCTTCACAATCCTGGGGAATATTTTCAGGAGGCATTTTTACCCAACCTCATGTTGTGGGGAACTCATATCATAACCCACAAGGAGGACTATAAAATGTTATTCCTTCCGGGACATCTTATGGACAACCTTATCTGGGCGATATCCCAAACACCACTCAAAGTTCTCAGGGACAACAACCTTATCCTCCTCATGGGCCTAATGTGTATCCACCTCTAGGATCTACTCCTTACAATCCTCAAGGGAAAAATGTTTATCCTCCTTATGGGAAAGCAAATCACCCAGCTTATAATGCTCAGAACCCACCGAGTTATACAAATGTTCCTCAACCATTATCCAATCCTGCTTATCCTGGCCAACAACAACCATATGTAGGAGGACCTACTGGTTACAACCATCCACCTAACCTAGTTTATGGTCCTAATGGTGTTCCTTTGTCACACCAATATCATCCACAAATTAACCGACAACTACCTTTCCTTGCGACTCTGGATCTCCCAGACTTTTCTCGGTTAACTAATGATCCTATTTTTAATTCACCGGTTTGGCCAGTTATTCCAGCTCAACTTCCTTCTGATATTTTGAAATTTGATGGAAAATCTGGAGAAGATCCAAATAACCATGTGATGACTTTCCATTTGTGGTGTTCATCAAACTCCTTCATGGATGATTCTATACATTTGCGTCTTTTCCAACGAACACTTAAAGGCTCAACAACAAAGTGGTATATTGAACTACCACGTGATTCTTTTCATGATTTCAACTCCCTTTCCATGTCTTTACTTACGCACTTTCAACTACCTATTCGCTATGAGACAGGTACTGAACTCTTGACCTCCCTTCATCAAACTAACTCTGTGCATATCTCTGGCAATATTCATGAGTGGAGACGACCATGAAGGTTGATCAAGGTAATCATTCCTAACATATTATTGGCGGAATGGTTTACTAAATCACTTTTACCCCCGATCACTCGTGATGTCGGTATGGGTGGCGCAGTCACCGAGGAAGAAACCATTTCGCGAGATCAGTACTTAGATTTGGTTTATTCCCAATTTGGTACATTGTATGATTTTCTTCCAAATGTTGCTTGAGCTAATACCGATCCATCCAAACCGTCATCCTCATCTCATCCGGAGGGTGTTATCAGTTCTGTCAAAACTCAATCTACTTCCCAAACAACCACACTCTCCTCTACCTACCCCCAAACTCATATCTCCGAGGTGAATGCAATTCAATCTTCCCCTTCACAACAATCTAGAGGTAAGAAGAAGACAAAAAATAAATCAAAAAATACTAATAATAATGAACAACCAAAAAATCAAGCTCAAACACCTGCTATCGAAAAGCAACCACAATGGAAACTAAAATTCCCATGTATCATTTGTGGTGATGATCACTACACTTGATATTGTCCACATCACAATGAAGTGGCCAAAATTTTCCAGGGAAATTCACAACCCACCGTGCTTACTCAACCTTTTCCATAGAAGCAATCCATGGTTTCTGAAACCCCTTCTCTTGGGGGCAGTTCTAGCAGTTGAGGCCTCGATGAGTGCACATATTTATATGTTTAATGGGATTAATTTGACCACTCACTCTAATACATACAACACACCAAGTAACCCTGACAAAGGAAAAGACATTAACGGTACCATTAGTTTACCGGATCCATCACCATCCTTTGTTAGTCCTCCATCGGTTAATCCTTCGTCTGGACCACTTCAGATTGAGAAACCTACATTTGACACTATATTATGCCCTCCTAAGAGAATTATCCGCAAATCTACCTTTAATCCTAGTTCATGTGCCACCCAAAACTACAACATTGTTGAAAATTTATCTCAAGCACCATTTGCTATGTCTGCGTTAGAAGTTCTACAACACTACCCCAGTCAATGCATAATGCTCTTGGCCACTATTGGTGTTGTTTATCCTGAGTCGTCTAACCATATCATGTTTAACCTTGATAATTATGCGTCTTGACTCTTCCACCAACTTGATTTCCAGGTTGATGTTGTTGTTCATAATCAACAAATCCACCGAACTATTCTGGATGAGGGAGCCTCAACTTGTGTCATGTCTTTAGCGTGTTGGAAAGGTTTAAAATCAATATCACTTAAAAAATCCCCAACGATGTTACAGACCTTCGATGGGTGAGGTTTTCATCCCCATGGGCTTTTACAGTCCCTACTCATCCAATTGGGTGGAAAAATTGTTACTGTTGATGTCGAGGTGTTCGATGTTCCCCTCGATTACAACTTGTTACATGGAAAAAGTTGGTTTTATGCTATGAATGATGTTTCTTCATCGGTCTTTCGATGTGTACAATTTCCTCATCAGTGCAAAATTGTCAATGTTGATCAGTTGGATTTCTACATGACTGTTTCTCGTACTCCCACTACCAACAATATTCCTTTCTTGGGAGACCACAAGATGATGTATGAAAGCATTAGTGTTGGCTTACTGAAAGATTCTATCCTCATGGGTACCTT
>JZKD02S2312942.1:12361-22373 GCA_000966675.3 Picea glauca
GCATGTTTTGGTCTCTATCATTTCAATGTGATAGATTCCTAGGGGTTTTATGATAAAATAAATTATGTTTATAGTATGACATTATAACCATTCTTGAGCTTCTTAAGCTTCCTTAAGTGGTCTGGAGGACATATGGGGACCCAAATATTTAATAATTGAATTCACCAATTGAGATCTAGTTTTATGTGCAAAAATGTAAAGAAAGACCAGTTACAATTCATCAAAAATAGCATTATTTGAATGGACCACAAAAATAAACCAGACAAAATTATTCTACAATCTTACATATCCATATATATGTGTACTTGATGCAAAATAAAAAAAAATCTAGAATATCACTTGTTTAAAAAATCGTAATGGTATGTCATCTTCAATTATTCATTCATGATCGACTTTTGACATTTTCCATTTTCTAACTTTTGATCGTTTCTTTGATTGAACCTCTATCAACTTTATGTGTGTTACACATACCAAATGACTATATTGACAACTTATGACATCTAACTAATAGTCTTGAAAGTGAACATGACTATCAGTTTGATGGGTTTCTTGAAAAAAATAGCCTTTTAATACGATGGATCCTCTTTCATATATAAAACTGTTATCATCAAAATATTCTAATAACTTCATCTTTCCTTGTGTGCATCACATCAAATAATATTTAACCTTTTCATTGTTGTCTACAGGTGTAACCACAACAAATACATCTCCTGCAAATAACTTGTCATGTTCCAACAAGCAGTTCTCGTTAGATCAACACACATGCATAGAATTGTACTATATATAAATTTTATATATCTAGATAGTACATGTAAATCTACTTTGTTTAAGCATAACAAATATGTTTGAACAATGGAAACATAAATTACCTTCTCTAATAAGATCAGAAACTATATCGCCATCAATTGACACTATATTTTCATTTAATTCAATATCCTCTAAGCTTGCAAGTGGCATTTTCCCCTTTGTATTAATTTCGGCGTGTCTCAAAGATTTAACATATTTATCAAATTCATTTTCACAAATGTTTGTGGATTTTGTGTCCTCTATGCAAACTGAACAAGAATAATATATGTTTCTTCCATCAAATGAAAACACATTTTTGAAGGGTTTTGTTTTAATTGAATTCAATTTTCAAGTCCCATGTATTTTAGTGGTCTCATATGGGATTGATATGTCTACATATTGGATTCCAATATGCCAAAAAAACCTGCACATGGTTCAAGAATAATTTATTTAAATATAAATATGAAATGATCTGGATTATTTTCAACATGAAATGAGAGTGGAGATATAATAAAGAAATGTACATAGATATATCAGATATCCAATAATATAACAGAGATATATCATAGATATAACCATAAACATAGAGATACAGTAATACACAATTTCTATTAATGAGCGAAATGTACAAAACTGTAGAAATACAGAGTGAAAGACTCGCTAGAATGGTGGAAGCTTATCTCTAAGAAGAGATGTGGCGAATAATCAAATTTGCAAGTAGATGATTGTTACAATGAGGCTCCAAAGTCCTTTTTAACATAAATAAAATCCAAAACCATAATCCCAGAAGATGAAAAACCAACAGTTTTGTGGACCTCGTTTTGGGTAGTTTGGTGTATCAACTTTCTGGGGGCGTAACTTTGGCATACAATCTTTGTTTGGGGCACACAATATCTCATTGGAAATATATCGACGAGGAGATTCATTTTGGGGGATAAATCCGAGCCTACGGCTATCATTGAGGTGTCTGATCTTGAAAAAACATCGTTTAGGCCCTGAAAGTTTAGGAACTGAAAAAACTACTAAAAATAGTAAATTGTCAACGAACTTTTTTAAACCAGTTGGAATAGGTGGGTGGCCACCAGATCCTCCTGGATCAATAAATTTCAATATAATAAAAATGTTAAAGACAAGAACTTATTAACTTTCTCTATTGAACATGATTGAAAATCAAATTTTTGAATGCGAATAAAAATATCATGTGTGTACAACATATATATACACACACCTACGCACATCCTTTGACAGATTATTTTCATGGCTTTGCACTTGTTTGCACCATTCAACAAATTTATAAGAAGATTCAAATCAATTGACATGAGGGTTCATCTGATACCTTCAAAGTGCTTGTTTTACACATGCCCCTGCACTATCATGCTCTCCTTTTCTATGACCAGTCTCAAAGAAATTCCAACAATGTGTAATGTTTGATTTCTTGTGAAGAAGAAACAACCAATAGAATGATCATGAAGATTTGAATTGACCCGCACATCCATCTGACCATATCCAATGACGATTGAATCTGATCCCACGGTTTTTCAATGAATCATAAAATTTATCAAAATAATGTTGTACAGAATGTGCATCGTGTGTTCGATCATCACTTATATAAAAGTGATATTCTTTAATAACATGTCAATTGTCATCGGTGTTTTATATGTTATCAACACTTTTTTGAGCATGTATATATAGAACGTGGACAAATATAGAGACTTGATCAGAATGATAATATTCACTTTGTATTTCTTTTTGTGCAACGAATGTGTAATTCTCTACAAAATCAACTACAGATAAAATCACCCCTGGTGGAAACACTACACGGGATTTTCTGAATTGTAGGTATTGCCATCAAACTCTATGTGAATGCTTGGTATATTTATAAATTTCTTTCTCAAACTTCTTCAAAAAATATATCACATAGATTTATCCACTTTCAAAGCAATCCTTTTGGAAATAACATTTGAAGAACTTGTAGTAGTGTTATTGATATATTCATATCTCTTCCAAATGACTATTATATCAGACAAATATTGATCATTGATATCAATAGGATACTTGGAGTGAAATAAAATTAGATTTCCACAACGATCACATGTTTTTCCACCAACACATGTTTTTGGTAAAATAATTCATCACCTTCTCTTTCACATAGAATTTGGGATATAAAACCATGGATTGTGGAAGGAGGTGAACTTGCCCAGAAAGTTTTACCAAAATCAAGAAAAGTGTCATAATATAACTCAAATTCCACATGATAACGACAACAACAAGTGTCATGAATATTGATGGGTCTAACAAACCATGGTTTTTATGCACAAATGTATTGACGGACATTTTAACTTCTTTGTGTTTTTCTTTGAACTTGTTGAACAATTATATTTGTGTCATTGGAAATATATTTTTTCCATGTTCTTCATATTCACCTCGTTCTATTCTTCGTCGCAACACATCTCTTGTATGTGGTGAAACATGACATTTTGTCAACCAATATTTATAGGCCAATTATTTAACATTTTTTGCAAGTCTATCTTTGTAGGGTTGTCTAGAAATAACTATCCAACAAGTAATTTCATCATTTGCATCTATTTGCAATCGAAATTGTCTGTGTTTGTACAATTTTTTCTTGAGGTTCCCATCGCTTTTGTCATGTGTTGAGTCAAACGATATTTTATATTGCTAGATGGAACAATCGTTGTTTGTATTACTCTACGTGCAACACTGACATCTTTTTTTCGAGATTTTCCAAAAGATTTTAATGCACTAGTTATATTCTCAAAGAAATTATGTTTCACCTTTGTATCTTTTTTCAAATTTGAATACACAATAATGATGTAGCTTCTTTTAATTTTTTCGACCTTATTAGACCTCTCAAAATTTGAGCTTGTATTGCTATGGATTCATCTTTGAAAAAGTATTATACATATTCTTAACACGATATATTATAATATGGTCAAGTTTTTTCTCTCCAAATTTGTAAGTATCAAAAAATTTTAACATTTCATCGTCAATGTTTTTTTTTTGTAAGTAAGTATATATATAAAAACCCTTTCAGAGCCAAAAATTACAGTATCGCCATGTTAATCTGAGGACTATAATTACTGAATTTGCCCGGAGGGAAACCAATTCATCCAGTGCCTTCTAAACCAAAACTGACCCAATATTCATACATCAGTTTTAAACATCTAGAACAGAATCACCCCGTGGGGAAACTGATCCATTTGAGCTTCTATAACTTCTAGGAATGACTTACGACAGACAAAAAGAGATTTTTCCAAAAGTACAATTATCAAAATATAAACAAAACTAAAAACATGCCATGCAGTCTGACACATGTGGAGATGTCATGGCTCAGGTAGTCGACATGTTGCATGCCACATTGTCCAATGTAGGTGCTTGCAGAGCCGAAGCCTAGACTATTGTCGCATTGTCCATTGCTGACATTTGGTGAGTCAGAAACAAGACCATCACCGAGGCCGCTGGTGCACTAGGTCCCCTTCTTGTCCAAAATTTTCAAACAAAACCATAGGTCATCCACCTCCTTGCAGACCTCGAACACCAAGTCTTACAGAATTGTAAGGTCGTCTTGAAACTTTGCACAGGTGGTGCAATTCGTGTAGGAGTGGGGCTAGTCCTTTGGTTTCTCCCAGTGGACGAAAGTGTCCTCCCATGCAGATTGGACTGGTGGTGAGTGCATTGGCAGTGGCGTAGGAGATGAATTCTCAGGCGAATTTGGTGGGATGACCAAGGCAGGTTGTGAGTAAGAGGCTAGGTCTGGCAATGGCCCTAAAGAAAATCCCAGTGAGTTTCCCAGGAGGTAGAACCACTCGACTCGGCAAGCCCAAGGCGAGAAAAGAGGCGGGAGGCCGCTTTGGTTTTGAGAGGACTGGCCAGAGGAGGAGGTCGAAGAAGGAGGAGAGTTGTGCGAAGGTGCGGGGGCAGGATGAGGCCGAATGGCCATGCGTGGCCTGTTTTGGTACCAAACCAAGCTCCACTTGGATTTCCACCGTAGTTGAGGCATGGCTGATTCAAGAAGAAGGTAAGCATACACTGAAAATTGGCTAGCGTAGCAAGTGAGCACCAGGGAGGAGTGAAAATCGTGTGAAGGCTCTGGTGAAAAGAGGAAGAACTGATGAACCAGTCAAGGAGCGCCAAGGTATGAATAATGTTGGAGAGGGAGGGAACACACATGCAAAGGTGACCACAATAATGGAGGCTCCATAGATCGGATGAGGAGGCAAAGAAGAGCGCACTCAAAGTGTTAATGGCGTGTTGGTATGAGTTAAGGCTACGTAAATTCATGGTGTGGGAGGAGGGGAGGTGCATGCGCTAGTCACGTGGTTGGTACTGCGTTGGCAGGCATCATCCCCTCCATCTTGACACATGTGCTCAACTAACACCCCATCCGAGGTTATGAAATTTAGAGGACATGGGGGTGGGCTTTGATCCACTTATGTGTGCACGGGTCACGATATTATTTAATATAATATCTCTGGGTGCAACCATGTGTTCGATCACTACCTCAAGGTGCCCCCAAGGCTCCAAGTTAGGCCCTCGCGGTAATTGAACCTTTCCCAATGGTGAAAAACTCATCGCTTTTCACCATTGGATCCAACCCCTTTGGACATTTCTTCATCAATGTTGATATATCCTACATATTTCAATTTAACTTATATTAAAAAAATAAACTAGATCATAAATTAATTAAACTCTACAAGTGTTTGAATATTGTATTGTCTAAATTGATGTACATACTTGTAGGTGATTCGACTTCTGCTTCAATTTTGGTTTCAATGACTTCATCGATGTTATGAGGCAAATCTTTTTTTTTTTGAAAAATATTAAATTCAAATTATAATCCATTATATTAAAAAATAATTTAAATTTGAATTCTAAACTTAATCTAGACAATATGTATGCATACCTGGTTGGACTTCTTCTTATTGAGAATCAAGATGCAAAGCTCTATTTACATCATCATTATTTCTTCCTTCAATATTTTCACATTCTTGTTTCTTTCTCCAATAACACTCTTTCGCTTGTTCATTATGACAAGATATCGATTGCAATCATATTTTCTCTTGCGCAAAATGTTTTTAACTACGATTATTCAATCTGTAAAGGTTTTTAAAAAAATTAACATTTTATAACACGAAATAAAATTTCAAACCTCAAATATTTTAGCTCAAAAACATTTTTTAAAAGTAATAAAAAATAGATTTTATAATCATATTGTAAAAGATTTGGAAAAGATTGCTATATAAACCAAAATGTTTTTAAAAGGAATTTTGCATAAAAAATAGATTTTAAAGAAAATTTAAAAAAACCTTTGATCTGCAAAAAATTTTGTTTCTAAAAAACTTCTTTGTGACAAAAATTATTCAAAAATAATATCAATAATTTGATATGAATTGTTTAAAAAAATTACTTTAAAAAAAAATCACTTTGGTATATTAAGAAGTTTCTTATGAAAGCATTCACCTTGAAAATATTGTTCAAGAAAGCCTCCACCTTGAAAATAATGTTCAAGAAAGCCTTCAATATATAAATTGTTGCTCCAATAAAAACAACAAAAACCTTGTTTCAAACTTGTTTCAAACAACGAGAAAGTTGCTCCAAACTTTTCTTTAGTGGCTCCACATAACCGAAAATATGAACTGAAGGAATGAATTGTGCAAAAGAAGTTCGGTCGAAAGCATATTTATATGATTTCGCACCAAATAATATGCCAAACGATGTGTCCCTTCATTTCCTTCTCTTTAGTGGCTCTACATAAGTGAAAATATGGGGTGAGTTTGTACAAAAGAAGTTCGGTCGAAAGCATATTTATATGATTTCGCACCAAAACGATGTGTCACTTCGTATCTTTCCGGCTAACGGAATTTTGACATAACCTTTTCGATTGAAAAGATTACTTTTCGATCGAAATATTGGAAGTTTGTTTATTTCTAACGACTTTCGTTAAGAATAATGTTTCGGCCGAAAAACTGCAACTGGGACAGTTTACAGAAAACTCTCAATTCTCTCCAGCGTACTTCAACTTTGGAGGTAGCAAACTCCTGCAAATACAAAGAATTTAGTTTCGGAACTGATAACAACATTTGTAGAAATGAATCTAATTTCAGTTGATATAATTCATATTCATTTTTATTGTTTTTAGCTAATTTTAATTAATTTTTCAAAAAAATCACTACATAATATTTTTAGGTGACACTAAGATTTAGTAAAATGAAAAATCTATATCTATAAAAATACCCAGTGGAAAATTATGGAAAATTTATATTAATAATATTTAGATTGTCATCTTCAAAAGGGTATTTTTAGATTTTACTTCTAAGTAAAAATTAAGAAAATTAAATGACGGGTAAAAAAATGTGTTTAAAATTTGCAACTTTTTTCAGATTGGCAAACTTCAAAAAAATGTAGAAAATGTAATATTCATTCGTTAGATTCAAAACTATAGTTAGCATAAAATAGAGTCTTTGTAGATTGTTGCAACATATTTCATTTATCATAAACAAAAGTTTAATAATGGATACATTATTGAGGAGTTTTGTTTTTACTGTAAAGTGAAATTCTAAATTAAAAAAATATTTTTCTTTAAATTAAATGGAGAATGTTTATTTTAACAAATTTTCAGATAAATTTGATTCGAAATGGATTATCATATTATTTTTCATTTATTTTAGTATTTTTTGGGTGAAAACATTGGAGAAATTAGTTTGCAAGGTCCATTTTAGTGGCAGATCTCACTTTGAATATTTGAGGTCTTGAACCTTCTACAATCATTTTGAGGCATCAAACCACATTTTTGGGGGTCAAAAATTTGCAAGCATAGCTCCCATCGCCTTTGATGTTATTGTACACAGAGAGACCTTTCCATTGGTGTGATAATCACCTCAATTGGAGCTGGAGTTGGTATGCAGAAGTTATGTCACCACCATACTAGTGGATGCCCATTCGTGTGGACTTTTAAGAATATTCTAGAAGGTCCAAAAACTTATGACTAATTGAATGTTGAAGATGCAAAATCCCTAACCCTACATAGATTAAGGCTTTAGCATTGTATTTGTTCCATAGTTGAGGAGTGAATTTAAGAGTGGTATTTTGAAAACACTACAAAGAAGGTAGGAGAAGGTAGGAGACTTTGTAGCAACCATTGATACCCCAATGTTAAAAGATAGTGAGTGCTCATTCCTTTGTATTTGTTTTTCATAAATGAAGAAAATACAACAAAACATAAGTTTCACCTTCTAGTTTCTCTCAAATACATTTTATTTTCATTGTGTGGATGGTATATAAATTCACTTGTTCTTTCATTTTCATATTTCACTAAACAAATTACATAAACTAACTGTTCAATAAAATATACATGACAATTTATAAGTTAAAATTTTATAACTATAAAATAAAAATAAAAAAAATTGAAATTATAACTTAATATATTAAAAAAATTATCAAAATGAAAACCAATATTTATATTTATGATCGTATGGTAAAATTGGTGGATACTAACCCAAAATCACTTTAAAATTAACCGACTTCTCAAGCGGATGTTGTTCATCGTCCATGGTGATAAATTGTGAAGCAAGAAATGCAGAGAGAAAGAATAGAACAGAAAACAGTATATTAGAATATATGAAGAAGAGTACAAAACAAGTACATGAAGAAGATATGAAGAAGTATTACTATGCAAAGGGAAATAATTGAGCTAAATAGGCTCAAGAAAAACAAGAATAGAAAGTACAGCTGGCCAGGACAGCTAGCAGTGTACAGTCAACTTGTTGAGGTTACATTATATTTAACACTCCCTCTTAAACTCAACAGTTACAAGCATCAGCACTGATTATGCCTAAGTGTTGTATTTGAAAATCAAAAACCGATTTTCCCAGTGGCTTTGTAAAGATATCAGCAAGATGATCTCGAGAACCACATAATTGTAGTACAATATCACCATTATTGACTAGTTCGCGTATGAAATGAAAACGAGTGTCAATGTGTTTTCTTTTCTTGTGAAACACATGATTTTTAGATAGAGCAATTGCTGAAGTATTGTCACAGAAAATAGGAGTTGGATCCTTTTCTGTATGTGACATATCTTTCAATATTCTTCTCAGCCACACAGCTTGATAGGAAGCTGAAGTAGCAGTGACATACTCTGCCTCTGCAAAAGATATTGAAACAATTGGTTGTTTCTTTGATGCCCATGAGATCAGGTTCGTGCCCAGTTGAAAAACATGTCCAGATGTGATTTTCCTGTCGTCTAGGTTGCCTGCAAAATCACTGTCTGTGTAACCAGAAAGTTGATTACTATCAGATTTAGTGTACCATAAGCCAAAATTGAGAGTTCCTGCAACATATCTTAGAATTCGTTTCGCCATTTTCCAATGAGAATATTTGGGGGATTCCATGAATCTGGAAACAAGGCTGGCTACATACATAATGCCAGGCCTAGTTGTTGTATGATACAACAAACTGCCTACTAAACTTTTGTACAAGGTAGAGTCCACTGTAGGGCCTTCATCTTTCTTGCTCAATTTTGTACCTAGGGGTATAGGGGTTTATGTTGGATTGCATTCTTCCATGCAGAATCTTTTGATGATGTCTGCTGCATACTTTTTCTGACAACAAAAATGCCTTTGGTTGATTGATGAACCTCAATCCCTAAAAAATATTTCATTATTCCAAGATCTGTCATCTCAAACTCAGATTGCATGGCATGTTTAAAATTTGTTAGCTCAAGATTTCCCGTATAGATCATGTCATCAACATATAAACATACAATCAAAATTTTACCGTGTTGATCTGTTTTGGTGTAAAGAGTTGGCTCATTTTGACTTCTGTTGAAACCACTTTGGATTAGGTAAGTGTCAATTCTGTTGTACCAAGCTCTTGGAGCTTTCTTTAAGCCATACAAGGCTTTCTTCAACCGATATACTTTGGTTGGCTGCTCTTGGACTTCAAATCCAGGTGGTTGATCGACATAAACTTCTTCTTCTAAGAAACCATCCAGGAATACTGACTTGACATCCATCTCGTATACTTTCCATTTGTGTTGGGCTGCTATGGCCAATAGGGTCCTTACAGTGTCTAATCTTGCTACTGGAGCAAAATTT
The DNA here is from genome assembly GCA_000966675.3 of Picea glauca. Taxonomy (NCBI): domain Eukaryota; kingdom Viridiplantae; phylum Streptophyta; class Pinopsida; order Pinales; family Pinaceae; genus Picea; species Picea glauca. The sequence continues at coordinate 22,261 of JZKD02S2312942.1, forward strand.
TCACCATAATCAGTACCAGGTTGTTGTGAGAATCCTTTGGCAACAAGTCTTTCCTTGTGTTTTTCGATCTGCCCTTTTTCATTGAGTTTAGTTTTGTAAACCCACTTGACACC
>JZKD02S2312953.1:22592-33111 GCA_000966675.3 Picea glauca
ATAGGGCATTATATATGTCAAAAGAGGGACTCAACATTTCCCCCATGCTAAAGGTGTTGCATGTCCTCATGCAACATTATCAAAACTGATACCCAAAAATTCTGCAAAATTGGATCCTTCTTTGTTATTTCTCAGGTTGCAGGATGTTAAAACCATAAACTTCACTCTTCAATTCCTTCTGGATCACCCTAGTGTATTGGATCATTCGTAGGACCTTGTTGAGTTTGGAAGAGACCTATGCATGCTATTCCTTCAATTGTGCATTCTCTGCCTTGATATGCCTGTCCAATACCTTGTACTCTTCAACTTCTTACTTCAGCCTCTCAACCTCTGCTGTCAATTTTAATTTTCTTAGGGACTTTTCTGGGCTAGGTGTGATTACTTCCTTAGTCTCCTCCTCTCAAGTTTCTTTTTCTTTTCTCAAACCCCTCAACGTCTCTTTTACCAACCCTTTTGTCTCACTTATTGTTGTAACCCAACAAACACTTCCTCTTTCTGGAGAACTTGGAATATCCATGGGTTCCCCTTGAAGAGAAGGTAATATTTGGAACTATCACTTGTTTGGCCATGCTTCTAGTGGTCCTTTGTGTGGGCAACAAGAATTTCTTAGATTTGCTGAAAGGGGCAGGAGTTTCCTCAAACAACTTTCTTTTCTTAATCTTAACACTGGTTGTGGGCCTGACCACCTTTTTCTTTTGTGTTGATTTGACCCCAATCTTGAGGTCTTGAGTTGTAAATTATGGGGTTTTCTTTGTTGACCAACCTGTATTTCTAACCTAGAAGATTGAGGCATAGGTTCTTGAATTTGTGCCTTCTCTCTTTTGGGTTTCTTTTTACTTCCACTTGTCACCTTAGCAGTTTCTTTCAATTCACCAACCAGTTTTTGGGAAGATCGAATAATTTCCTCCGAAATATTTTTCAATTCTTTAGGGGATTCCAGAGGGGGTTTGACAGTTGCCTTACATGAAATCTCCTATTGATCTGTTTCCTCTTTCTTTCATTTCTTACTCTGTGATAGTTGGTCTTTAGGATTCAAGACTGAGCTAGACTTTGTAGACCTTTTCTTGAGTTGTAAGTTGAGGTCAGGGGTCTTCTCTACTTGGATGGCTAGTTCTAATGACACCTCCATGGTTGCTTCAGGAATGCTGTCTGATCGGCCTCCTATATTAGAGTCTTCCTTTTGTATTTTATCCTTTTGAATTGAGGTAGGGCTCATTTTCTGGGATTGGGTGGCTTTCCTCTTCCTTGATGTAGTAGATTCCCCTATGACAGACTTTTCTGTCACTGATCTCTCAATGGGTTGAGATGAGTTGTGTGTAACAATGCCTACTTTGCATCCTAATGTCATTCTTCCATCTTTATTTGCCTTTCTGCTTGAACCCTCACTGTGTATCCTTGCCTCCTGTATCTCAACAGATTTGGATATTCCTTGAGCAAGATTATGTTGGATTAATTGTTTCCAACTACTACCTTGTGTCCTTAAAGAATGAACAACCAAAAGTTTGATTAAAACATGGTGATGAATTTTAGTTTCTGGATTCTTGGAAACTGACTTCACCCCTCTCTCCATATTCTTTAAACTCATCCATAGGAAGCGGGGAAAATTAATTTGTGGTCGTCCCTCGAAATGTGATAAAAGATTCAAATGATAAATGAAGGTCACGACATATCTTCCTTCACAGGTGAGGAATTTATGTAGACTTATGAGCATCGTCCAATATTCCTCTTTGATGTAGATTTGTGGGATTCCCTTAGTCCAATCGAGGTCTTGATGCTCCGATTTGAGGAATTTCTGACAGAGTTTCCTGTCAACGATCACCCTCTTGAAGTATTCTTCTCCAGCCATGGGGAGACTTGTAGCTTATGATATAGTGGCTTCTGTAATTTTTAGATTTATGTCTATAAACTGCACACTTCCTCCATCATATGTCTATGCAAAGGCAAGAGAAATTCCCTCGTGATGACCTTTAAACTTCTCCAAAAATGAAACCCACACTGCATGCTTATTTTTCTCCTTGCAAGCCTGATATTCTGATGTTTCCCTGTATAATTGAAATGTGGGCTCATGCCTGTTGACCCCCATGCTAGCTTAAACAATCCTCTCAGGTGGATGAGGCATAGACAGAGGGTCAAGGGTTGAGTACCGGATAAGCATAGGCTGTGAAAGAGTACCGGACGGGGAAAAATATGCAAGGGATACGAAGGCACAGGATGTTTGTAGATGGTGTGAGATCAACGATAAATAACGCTCATCTGGATGGAAGAGCCATCCAGAGGAGAGTTTATAGATGGAAGTGTAGATTACAATGGTCACATCGATAATCATAATGATATGGTGAGGCAGGTCAGATCCACTGACGGCTTATGGACTCGTGGGAAACTTGGTGTCAGACAATATTCACGGAAAGGTGTGGTCATTATGATCAGCACTTGTGAGTGTAGAATCGACTGGGATTATTATTCGATATGCTTAGAGACGTGGTTCATGTCATTTCATATAGCACATTAGTGCATCATAAGTTTATATGATTTTTTTATCGGATAGACGGAGGGAGTATGAGTTTGATATGGTAAGAGACATCATGACCTTTCACTCTTAATATTTCAAGGGATAGGGACATCTTCCCTTATGGAAATGTGGTCGAGTATTTTTCAAAGGTTTGTGGGAGAAAGGGTATGTCATGATCCGAGAGCAACCAAATGTTTTAAATGCACATTTAGTCTAATTTCTTTAAATAAAATGAAAAAAAAATGTTGAATTCATAAGACCTTGCACTAACAGTTGAACAACAACTTGGAAATATGATGAGAGTTACTAGTCACAACCTTACCAGTATCAGATCATCTAAGTACCGGATCACCTGAGTGCTGCGTTGGAACTAGTATGGGATCACCTGTGTGTAGAGTTCATAATTAGTACCAGAATAGCGCAGGGTCCCTTCCTTAATACCGGATAGGATCCGATACCAGATAAGCATAATGAGATGATTTGGCGCAGGGGTGGCCCTTAGTACCGGATGAACATAGAGGTGATCATTGGTGCCGGATAAGCACAAAGATGAACAATGTTTTCTAGTGCTTGAAAGATCTTTGACACAGATTCTGGTGGTAGTGACTTGTAGAAATAACTGGTGTTCTGTGATCAGATTCGATTCAAAATCCATGTAGTTACCAAAATTTTGTAGGAGGAATAATGCAAGAGAGCTCTGTAACATGAGGGTATTCTAAAATGACTATTTATGGAGATGACATAACCCCTTTTCTTTTAGAACCAAGGTGATCACAGCTTCTACTGGCATTTCCTCTTTTGTTACAAAAAAAATAACAATAATAATCCTAACTACTACTTTTCTGTGGATTTTTATCGAGCCCAGATTAGTTAATGCTCGCTGGAATTTTCGATTTTACAGAGTCTGAAAAACTTAAAGGAAACTCTCTATACTGTCCCGTGGATTTTTATTGAGCCCGGGCTAGTTCCTTCTCACCAGTGTTTTCAATTTTAAAGAGTCTGAAAAACTTAAAGAAAACTCTCCATACTGTCTCATGGATTTTTATAGAGCCCGGGTGAGTTCCTGCTCACCAGTGTTTTCAATTTTAAAGAGCCTAAAAAACTTCAAGAAGACTCCATCTGATAGATGCCCTCCTTATTTTTTTGTCTACATGGGAACACAACCAACTTTTGTTTTGTTTTTTTTATTTATATTAGAAAAATAAAAGAGAGACTTTATCTAATGACACACCTATGTACAGAAGATGAATTTACAAAATTGAACTTACTGTGCTAGGTCAGCAGGAGGGGAAACCCTCTTGCTTACCAGTTGCATTTCAAAACTCTGAAGAACATTTTTGATGAAATCCTCTTTTGACAAAGGCTTATGATAAACCTTTAGTCAATGCCCATTTACAACAAAGGAAGTCTAATTTTCATCAATGGTCTTTATCCTTACTGAACCATTGTCACAAACTCTATCAACCTCATAGGGCCCCATCCATCTAGTAGACAATTTACCTTTAAAATTTTTGAATTTGCTATCATATAGGAGGGCCCAATCACCTAACTGGAAGGATTTCTTTTTAATGTAATTGTCAGGCCATTTGGTCCTTTGCTCTTGTATCAGGGTGGTTCTTTGTAGAGCATCATGTCTTATCTCATCAATCTCATTTAATTGTAATAGCCTCTGTTTTTTAGCTTCGTTCAGGTCCATCCCTAATTGCATGGCAGTTTTGAAGGTTTTTACCTGAAACTCTATGGGTAGTAGTACATGTTTCCTATACACCAACTCATAAAGTGTATGGCCTGTTGTATTTCTCCAAGTTGTCCTGTAGGCCCACAAGGCCTTATGCAACCTATCAGCCCAGTCTTTGTGATGCAGCTGGATAGTCTTTGTGAGGATGGCCTCTATCACTTTGTTGGTCGATTACACTTGGCCATTGGCTTGGGGGTGATAGGGAAAAGAATTTCTGTGTTTGATCTTGTACTATTTAGTAAGAGCCTTGACCAAATTTGAGGTGAATTGTGTCCCTTGGTCAGTGACTATTTCCCGAGGTACCCCGAAACAAGTGAAAATTTCCTCAAAGAGAAAGTCTACAACAGATTGTTCATTGGATGAATACAAAGCCTTGGCTTCTACCCATTTTGTTACATAGTCTGTGGAAACTAATATGTACTTTTTCCCGTGAGACATGGGATTGATAAGTCCTACAAAATCTAAGGCCCATTTTTCAAAGGGTTCAATCACTACTTGGGATTGGAGTGGCATTTTGTAATCTGTTGTAGGTTTTCCCATTCTTTAGCAACACAGTTGGCCACATATTTCTTTGCATCCTTGAAGATGGTTGGCCAATAATAGACAAACTGTAGAATCTTGTAAGCTGTCCTTTTGTCAGCAAAATGGCCTCCACATGGGCCATCATGGCAAGCTCTGAAGATATCCTACATTTCGTCTTCTCGAACACATCTTTTGATTAGAAAATCAGGTTCAGTTTGGTATAGGGTATCCTCATGCCATATATAATTGGCACTTAGCTGAATAATTCTTTATTTTTCTCTAGATGTCATACTTTGAGGTAGCTTTCTAGTTACCACATAGTTGTCTATGTTTGCATACCAAGGGGTGTAATAAGAAATGACAAATAAATTCTCATCTGGAAAATCATCATCTACTTGAGTACTGCCACCTGTATGAATAAGTCTAGACAAGAAATCAACAACCAAGTTGTCTCTTCCNATAGGGCATTATATATGTCAAAAGAGGGACTCAACATTTCCCCCATGCTAAAGGTGTTGCATGTCCTCATGCAACATTATCAAAACTGATACCCAAAAATTCTGCAAAATTGGATCCTTCTTTGTTATTTCTCAGGTTGCAGGATGTTAAAACCATAAACTTCACTCTTCAATTCCTTCTGGATCACCCTAGTGTATTGGATCATTCGTAGGACCTTGTTGAGTTTGGAAGAGACCTATGCATGCTATTCCTTCAATTGTGCATTCTCTGCCTTGATATGCCTGTCCAATACCTTGTACTCTTCAACTTCTTACTTCAGCCTCTCAACCTCTGCTGTCAATTTTAATTTTCTTAGGGACTTTTCTGGGCTAGGTGTGATTACTTCCTTAGTCTCCTCCTCTCAAGTTTCTTTTTCTTTTCTCAAACCCCTCAACGTCTCTTTTACCAACCCTTTTGTCTCACTTATTGTTGTAACCCAACAAACACTTCCTCTTTCTGGAGAACTTGGAATATCCATGGGTTCCCCTTGAAGAGAAGGTAATATTTGGAACTATCACTTGTTTGGCCATGCTTCTAGTGGTCCTTTGTGTGGGCAACAAGAATTTCTTAGATTTGCTGAAAGGGGCAGGAGTTTCCTCAAACAACTTTCTTTTCTTAATCTTAACACTGGTTGTGGGCCTGACCACCTTTTTCTTTTGTGTTGATTTGACCCCAATCTTGAGGTCTTGAGTTGTAAATTATGGGGTTTTCTTTGTTGACCAACCTGTATTTCTAACCTAGAAGATTGAGGCATAGGTTCTTGAATTTGTGCCTTCTCTCTTTTGGGTTTCTTTTTACTTCCACTTGTCACCTTAGCAGTTTCTTTCAATTCACCAACCAGTTTTTGGGAAGATCGAATAATTTCCTCCGAAATATTTTTCAATTCTTTAGGGGATTCCAGAGGGGGTTTGACAGTTGCCTTACATGAAATCTCCTATTGATCTGTTTCCTCTTTCTTTCATTTCTTACTCTGTGATAGTTGGTCTTTAGGATTCAAGACTGAGCTAGACTTTGTAGACCTTTTCTTGAGTTGTAAGTTGAGGTCAGGGGTCTTCTCTACTTGGATGGCTAGTTCTAATGACACCTCCATGGTTGCTTCAGGAATGCTGTCTGATCGGCCTCCTATATTAGAGTCTTCCTTTTGTATTTTATCCTTTTGAATTGAGGTAGGGCTCATTTTCTGGGATTGGGTGGCTTTCCTCTTCCTTGATGTAGTAGATTCCCCTATGACAGACTTTTCTGTCACTGATCTCTCAATGGGTTGAGATGAGTTGTGTGTAACAATGCCTACTTTGCATCCTAATGTCATTCTTCCATCTTTATTTGCCTTTCTGCTTGAACCCTCACTGTGTATCCTTGCCTCCTGTATCTCAACAGATTTGGATATTCCTTGAGCAAGATTATGTTGGATTAATTGTTTCCAACTACTACCTTGTGTCCTTAAAGAATGAACAACCAAAAGTTTGATTAAAACATGGTGATGAATTTTAGTTTCTGGATTCTTGGAAACTGACTTCACCCCTCTCTCCATATTCTTTAAACTCATCCATAGGAAGCGGGGAAAATTAATTTGTGGTCGTCCCTCGAAATGTGATAAAAGATTCAAATGATAAATGAAGGTCACGACATATCTTCCTTCACAGGTGAGGAATTTATGTAGACTTATGAGCATCGTCCAATATTCCTCTTTGATGTAGATTTGTGGGATTCCCTTAGTCCAATCGAGGTCTTGATGCTCCGATTTGAGGAATTTCTGACAGAGTTTCCTGTCAACGATCACCCTCTTGAAGTATTCTTCTCCAGCCATGGGGAGACTTGTAGCTTATGATATAGTGGCTTCTGTAATTTTTAGATTTATGTCTATAAACTGCACACTTCCTCCATCATATGTCTATGCAAAGGCAAGAGAAATTCCCTCGTGATGACCTTTAAACTTCTCCAAAAATGAAACCCACACTGCATGCTTATTTTTCTCCTTGCAAGCCTGATATTCTGATGTTTCCCTGTATAATTGAAATGTGGGCTCATGCCTGTTGACCCCCATGCTAGCTTAAACAATCCTCTCAGGTGGATGAGGCATAGACAGAGGGTCAAGGGTTGAGTACCGGATAAGCATAGGCTGTGAAAGAGTACCGGACGGGGAAAAATATGCAAGGGATACGAAGGCACAGGATGTTTGTAGATGGTGTGAGATCAACGATAAATAACGCTCATCTGGATGGAAGAGCCATCCAGAGGAGAGTTTATAGATGGAAGTGTAGATTACAATGGTCACATCGATAATCATAATGATATGGTGAGGCAGGTCAGATCCACTGACGGCTTATGGACTCGTGGGAAACTTGGTGTCAGACAATATTCACGGAAAGGTGTGGTCATTATGATCAGGACTTGTGAGTGTAGAATCGACTGGGATTATTATTCGATATGCTTAGAGATGTGGTTCATGTCATTTCATATAGCACATTAGTCCATCATAAGTTTATATGATTTTTTTATCGGATAGACAGAGGGAGTATGAGTTTGATATGGTAAGAGACATCATGACCTTTCACTCTTAATATTTCAAGGGATAGGGACATCTTCCCTTATGGAAATGTGGTCGAGTATTTTTCAAAGGTTCGTGGGAGAAAGGGTATGTCATGATCCGAGAGCAACCAAATGTTTTAAATGCACATTTAGTCTAATTTCTTTAAATAAAATGAAAAAAAAATGTTGAATCCGTAAGACCTTGCACTAACAGTTGAACAACAACTTGGAAATATGATGAGAGTTACTAGTCACAACTTTACCAGTATCAGATCATCTAAGTACTGGATCACCTGTGTGCTGCGTTGGAACTAGTATGGGATCACCTATGTGTAGAGTTCATAATTAGTACCAGAATAGCGCAGGGTCCCTTCCTTAATACCGGATAGGATCTGATACCAGATAAGCATAATGATATGATTTGGTGCAGGGGTGGCCCTTAGTACTGGATGAACATAGAGGTGATCATTGGTTCCGGATAAGCACAAAGATGAACAATGTTTTCTAGTGCTTGAAAGATCTTTGACATAGATTCTGGTGGTAGTGACTTGTAGAAATAGCTGGTGTTCTGTGATCAGATTCGATTCAAAATTCATGTAGTTACCAAAATTTTGTAGGAGGAATAATGCAAGAGAGCTCTGTAACATGAGGGTATTCTGAAATGACTAGTTATGGAGATGACATGACCCCTTTTCTTTTAGAACCAAGGTGATCACAACTTCTACTGGCATTTCCTCTTTTGTTACAAAAAAAAATAACAATAATAATCCTAACTACTACTTTTCTGTGGATTTTTATCGAGCCCAGATTATTTAATGCTCTCTGGTATTTTTGATTTTACAGAGTCTGAAAAACTTAAAGGAAACTCTCTATACTGTCCCGTGGATTTTTATCGAGCTCGGGCTAGTTCCTTCTCACCAGTGTTTTCAATTTTAAAGAGTCTGGAAAACTTAAAGAAAACTCTCCATATTGTCTCGTGGATTTTTATAGAGCCCGGGTGAGTTCCTGCTCGCCAGTGTTTTCAATTTTAAAGAGTCTAAAAAACTTCAAGAAGACTCCATCTGATAGATGCCCTCCTTATTTGTTTGTCTACATGGGAACACAACCAACTTTTGTTTTGTTTTTGTTATTTATATTAGAAAAATAAAAGAGAGACTTTATCTAATGACACACCTATGTACAGAAGATGAATTTACAAAATTGAACTTACTGTGCCAGGTCAACAGGAGGGGAAACCCTCTTGCTTACCAGTTGCATTTCAAAAATCTGAAGAACATTTTTGATGAAATCCTCTTTTGACAAAGGCTTATGATAAACCTTCAGTCGATGCCCATTTACAACAAAGGAAGTCTAATTTTCATCAATGGTTTTTATCCTTACTGAACCATTGTCACAAACTGTATCAACCTCATAGGGCCCCATCCATCTAGTAGACAATTTACCTTTAAAATTTTTGAATCTGCTATCATATAGGAGGGCCCAATCACCTAACTGGAAGGATTTCTTTTTAATGTACTTGTCAGGCCATTTGGTCCTTTGCTCTTGTATCAGGGTGGTTCTTTGTAGAGCATCATGTCTTATCTCATCAATCTCATTTAATTGTAATAGCCTCTGTTTTTTAGCTTTGTTCAGGTCCATCCCTAATTGCATGGTAGTTTTGAAGGTTTTTACCTGAAACTTTATGGGTAGTAGTACCTGTTTCCTATACACCAACTCATAAAGTGTATGGCCTGTTGTATTTCTCCAAGTTGTCCTGTAGGCCCACAAGGCCTTATGCAACCTATTAGCCCAGTCTTTGTGATGCATCTGGACAGTCTTTGTGAGGATGGCCTCTATCACTTTGTTGGTCGATTACACTTGGCCGTTGGCTTGGGGGTGATAGGGAAAATACTTTCTGTGTTTGATCTTGTACTATTTAGTAAGAGCCTTGACCAAATTTGAGGTGAATTGTGTCCCTTGGTCAGTGGCTATTTCCCGAGGTACCCCGAAACGAGTGAAAATTTCCTCAAAGAGAAAGTCTACAACAGATTGTTCATTGGATGAATACAAAGCCTTGGCTTCTACCCATTTTGTTACATAGTCTGTGCAAACTAATATGTACTTTTTCCTATGAGACATGGGATTGATAAGTCCTACAAAATATAAGGCCCATTTTTCAAAGGGTTCAATCACTACTTGGGATTGGAGTGGCATTTTGTAATCTGTTGTAGGTTTTCCCATTCTTTAGCAACACAGTTGGCCACATATTTCTTTGCATCCTTGAAGATGGTTGGCCAATAATAGACAAACTGTAGAATCTTGTAAGCTGTCCTTTTGTCAGCAAAATGGCCTCCACATGGGCCATCATGGCAAGCTCTGAAGATATCCTACATTTCGTCTTCTCGAACACATCTTTTGATTAGAAAATCAGGTTCAGTTTGGTATAGGGTATCCTCATGCCATATATAATTGGCACTTAGCTGAATAATTCTTTATTTTTCTCTAGATGTCATACTTTGAGGTAGCTTTCTAGTTACCACATAGTTGTCTATGTTTGCATACCAAGGGGTGTAATAAGAAATGACAAATAAATTCTCATCTGGAAAATCATCATCTACTTGAGTACTGCCACCTGTATGAATAAGTCTAGACAAGAAATCAACAACCAAGTTGTCTCTTCCAGGCCTATCTATGATAGTGATATTGAATTCTTGTAGTAACAACAACCATCTAGTCACTCTAGC
>JZKD02S2312964.1:0-33109 GCA_000966675.3 Picea glauca
AAATAACAACATATCAATGATAGAGATCAAAACATAAATCACACATATGACACAATATATATGTGGTTCACCCTCTCTCTAGGGCTACATCCACAGAACTGTGCTTATGATATATTAAGGTAAATCTTACAGTTCTTGTTTGCACTCTCTGTTAGCATATCCTCTTCTTCTCTCTTTCTCTCCCCTTCCTGTGCACCAAGCTGTAGGACTTGATCTTCACTCCCAGTTGAATATCTTACAATACCATAAGTCTCTCTCACTCGACACTTCTCTCTCACAATACAAGAATCTCTCAGACACAATACAACTAGATCAACAACAATATTGTACCTACCCGACCCAGGTCCTCTTGACCTTTATTTATACATTACAATCACTCACCGACAGCCTTAGGCCGAAACCTAGGTGTCCAAAATCCTAGATACCAAAACCCTAGGTGTCTAAAACCCTAGGTCAACTTGATCCTTATTTTTAGGGCTTCACTAGCCTGTCTTTCCTTCCTTCTTGCACAGTTCTCCAAAGTGTCAAACGATGGATTTTTTCATTTGATGACTCGTCCTCGATCCTTATTTATTGCTTATTTGTCATTCCTAATCTCCTCATCCAACAGCTTGCTTTCTCGAACTTCGCTCCACCTTTTCTTCTCTTTTACTCCCTTCGACTCAGTGTTAGTCATTGTGTCTTCCATGAAGTTCAGATTCTTCCTTTTCTTCCTTGATCTTCACTTGCTTCCATAACCAAGGGTCAACACCTCTCTCATCAAGACAAGTTATTGTCTTGTTGTAATAGTCTAGGAAAACATGGTGTTTTTCCAACCAATCCATGCCAATTATACAGTCATGTGAAGCCAATGGTATGATGTTCACATCCACCTTTGTGTTGAGTCCATTCATGTCTATTGGACAATCTTTAACAAAATCATTGGTCTTTCTCTTAACCCTTGTGGATAATTGAACTAACCAACATTTCTTATGCTTACTCCTTTGTAAGTGAAAACTTTCAACAATGTTAGAGTTTATGTAACTATGGATATCTCCAAAATCAATTAAAATTGAATGGGTTAGTTATCAATATTACCTTCCACTTCAATCATGGGGGATTAATACTCTACTTTCTTATTGCCCAAGGCTACAAAAATCTTTGGCATGATTCCTCTCATATATTCATCTATTTCAACCTCATGAATGTTGTGAAAAATACTCATTATTTCTCCCTTGTGAAGGTAGTCCCTACATGAGTGATTTCCTTCACATCCCCAACATTGTACAAGTTGTTTCCTTGGAATTTTCCCAAATGAATCTTTTGTATTGTGCTCATTTTGGGATTATTTTCCTTGTTTATTTTCTTGGGAGTTGTTCTTGAAAAAGGGTGTCTTAAAATCTTTTTTCCTTTGATCTTTCTTACCCTTCATATTGTCATTCCAAGTATTTTGGAAGACCAGCCTCCCTCTTCTCCACTCATAAACATGTTTTTCTCTCCTTATGGTATCCTCCAAAGTTATGGGGTTATCATATTGTATCTTGTCACTATAGAAAGAGGGTAACCCACCTAGAAACCTTTGAATTTTTACCTTCTCATCCTTTATGAGGTTTGCATACTTTAGCATCTAAAAGAAAATCTTCTCATACTCATGCATTGTCAAGTTTCCCAGTTTGAGTTCAAAGAAATATTTCATATTCCTCTCATATTAATTCTTTGAAAAATATTTCTCTTGGAAATATCCTTTGAATTTACTCCATGAGACCTTCCTCTCATCAATGTATTTTTATTTCTTAAGTTGATCCCACCACATGGATACCTTTCCTTGCAAATGGTAGGTTGCAATTATTATTTCTACCCTGAACGGATAATCATGCAGCTGGAAATATTTCTTCATTTCCAATAGAAAATCCTATGCATGTTCTCCCTTTCTATGATCACCATTTAAATTATGTGGATTGATTTTCCTAAGCTCACCTTGCAAGATGTCTCCCTCGAACCTTCTCCTCTATATTCTCATGGGGGACACACTTGGGATACTTCCCGTCTCTGAAATTGCATGAGCTCTCCTAGTGGATTTATATGGAGAGTGATGGCACTTTATAATGCTCCTTGAATTCCTACCATTTTCATGCTCATCCCTTCTGGTATGGGATAAGGATGTTGTCACTTGTCTAGCACTAGCTTCTTTCTTTGTGCCAGGGTCTTTATTGGCTTGCCTCTACAACATATTTAGACTCTAAATTATCTCTTCCTGAGCCTTCATAATATTATCATTATCTGAACTATAAATATGTACTTCTCTCTGTAGGCTCCTCATAGTCACATGATCTTTCCTGTCTCGTATTCCACTAGATTGTCTCATCATTTCTCATGCTCACATGTATCTCTCTAAATTCACCTTCATGATTGTAGGACCCTTGGGAATATTCCATGGTTGTATTTCTCATACAGGAACCAAAATACCTTCTCGTACCTCTAAATTATTCAAGAAATGTGCATTGAAAAAAAATTATGTTAGACAAAATATATACACAGTTTTGGAAAAGAATGCATAATTTTTTCTTCCCTTTAATGCCACTAGTCATGTTCTTCTGAGTTGATTGTAAACCTTACAACCTAGATTGATTTTATCGATTGATAAATGGATTCTCCCATCCAATAAATTTCCAATGATTTATTTCTTTCTCAATTTTGAGCTATAAGAAAAAATTTATAGTCATTTGAATATGGTTAATTTACCACTTTTGCACCCTTTTCTCCTAGGTGCAATTAATATTAGACACCAACGTTTTTCACTTGTAGAAGTAAATCAGTCAAATAATAGGGAAATGTTTTTATGAGACATAGATAATAGTGATGATAGGGAATTCATAAAAAATATCATATTTTTAATTTGATGCTCTAGTAAAAAACTGCAGCAATTTGGAAATGACAACTTTGTCCTTTTTCACCACTTTTTCTAGACTTAGAAGTTTTAGCCAAACTGGTAATATCCCAAACTGTACACTTTTGGAAAAAGTCAATAGACCAAATTTATGTCTCTTGACAAGTCTAAAAAATGTCGAGTAAATAAATTTTTCTAGTTTCATCATCTAGGGACCCTTTTCCTCCTCTGAAAATAAAAAAAATCCCTAAAAGGTGGCCCAAAATAGTGGATTTTTTCTTGTTTCAACATCCCCATTCCAAAATATTTAGAATTTATTCAATTCCTTCATGGTTTATTTCCATTACTTCTTGTTGGAATCTCTCCAACAATTTTAGCTTAATATAAATCTCTGCTAATGAATTGGACCTAGATCTTTAAAAATCACCAATCTGCATTTTCTGACAAATCCAAGCATAAATGGATGGTCTCCATCTCAGGAACTTTTGTAGATATCCTCACTGTGGAAAAAACCATGGAATTTTTACCTCGATTTGATTTAATTTTCTCTAGTTATGGACAAAATAAGAAAATGGCTATGTGGCATCCTTCTTGATGTGGCTAGAATTATGGCCAAAATAAGAAAATGGCTACGTGACATCCTTGCTGACGTGGATACAATTTTTCCTACGTGGAATCCTTTATTACATGGCTAATGATGTTGCATTATAGGTCCATGTGGCACCCTAAGGTGATGACATGTCACCCTCATGGCCACTCTATCCCTACCTCATCAAGCTTCATCACCCTATTTACCTTTATTTTATAAATTAAAATTTATTCCGGGCCCCACCATACCCATATGTCCACATGGAACCTTCTTTGACCATGAATTGGACAGGGGTCCCACCTATTCTGATAGAATTCCATGTGGTACCTGTACATTAGATACAAGTATGAGCATGTCCCATCTCGCACCCTTTTTCCTCGGGCATGTGCAACCTTCATACTTCCAAATCTAATGGTGGAGATCGAGGGATGATAAACAACCCCTAATGATTTCACATTGTCAACTTGCATGAGATTTAACAACACTTTGCGATGCAAGAGAGGTTTTCTCTCATGTTATGTGGCATCCTCTCGTTGTCTTCACATTGCCAAATTCCTTATGTGAATCTTCCTTGCTTCCATGTGAAACCACTTATGGTTTTTCCCAACACCACCTCGCCTATGTGAAACCCGCGTTATCCTTAGGCCTACCACCCTACACTACAAACCCTACCCCTGCACTGCTAACCCTACCATTATGGTCTGCCACCCCACCATTGTGGACCTGTCAACTCCCATATCTAATGACTCGAATGATCGAAAGATTGATGGTTGTGATTCATTTTGCATGGTGAAGTTTCCTTGAGGTTAATGAAACTTCACGATGCAATATATTTTTTATCCATGATACGTGGCACATTTTAATTGGTTCTGCATCACCAAGAGTTATTTCAAAACAACTCTTCTTGGCATGTGATATCAGTAATGGTTTTGGTCGATACCATAGTTTGTCACCCCGCCACATTGGTTTTCCACCGTGGAATTTCCACCATGGAAGTCCATGTCACCACCACCATATCACCACCACATGGCCTCCATGTCATTGTTGACATCATCTAATAGAAAAATACCCAAATTTTCCCAAATTTCATTTTTTTCCATAATTGCATAATTTCCAAATTTTCACATAGGCCTCCATGGAATCTCTAAAATTAAGCTTCCTATGGAAAAATTTGACCCTGCACTCATCCAATTCCCATATATCTTGCCACTTAGACATTTCTGGGCATGAATTCCATTTGAATTCACTCAGAAATTGGGGATTTTTACCCAACTTTTCCACGGATACCAAAAAATTCACAAATTCGGCCAATTATAGGCCTAAAAAGGCCCAAGCAAAGGTTAAATTTGGGGATTTTAACCCCTTGAGCTCAATTTCTATGAATTCCTCTTGAATTTATTTCCCATTTTCACTAGAGTAATTTGACAAATAAATTTGTAGATGTCCCCCGATCTTTAACTCTGCAAATTCAATGTTTTGCATGTTGAATCTAGCCCATGTAGGCCCAGTGTTTGAACCTAAAGCTTTGATAACATTTTGTAATGTCCCCCGGCTTAATTGAGGAACATTGATTTGTTGAACACACATAAAATGAAAAAAATTATGCTAATTAATTTCCTGTAGCTTACCAATCACAATTTATACACATAATTAACTATACTCTAATACCCATAATTAAATGCATCTACTACATCCTAAATGATCATGAATGAAGTTAATAAGTCATTTATAATAGCACATAAAATAATTCTCATTCACAAAGTAAAATGTGAATCCATAAGACTCATAAAAAACTTAGATAATAGATAAGCACTTATCTTTAAAACTCAGATAATAGATAAGCACTTATCTTTAAAAGAAATTTATGCAACTAGCTTCTTGGGAAGGATGTTCCACCCAACCATATACTTGTGGTTCCAAATATCAACAACAATTCACCCTCAATATGGGGATAGGAATCCACAAAAGAATGGTGCCTCTTGCAGTCCACTCATAACTTAATAACCTACAACCCACTGGTATTATCCTACAACTATCCCAAATATCCGCCATCTCTCTTCCCCTTGACCTGCCCAACCCAAGGAATGTACCACTTCACTGCTCTTATTCCATTTGGAGTTCCATTCATTTATCAAGGTCTCTCTTTCACAAGTAACCAAGAATATCTCTACTAGGAACTCAAGGGAACTCATTGCTAGAAAAACTACCAAGAAAACAACAAAAAATACTTGTTGTTATAGTGCAACTCACTCAAAAGTTTACTCTTTAGGCCTAACAACTTGAATCTTCAATTTCCAACTCCAAAAATATCTAGTATGCTCTATAAATCTCCCATCCTTCCTACTCTATCTCTGGTGCTCTTTTTCCTTACTCTCCCCTTGTTGTTCATGCCCAAATTAAATATGAAAAAAACTGTCTATTTTTCCCATACAAATTTACTCTATTTTCCCAAGAAAGTTGACTGCTCACTCTTCCCAATTTAATTGTACTTCATCCCCATGCTTCCAATAACTATGGTATGTGACCTCTACACCCACCCTTTTACATTTATTCAATGATTGGGCTCTCATACACTCAAATAGAAAAATAGATGTTTTTCCCAAATGATAATAAAATTCAGAAATATGGGTTTGGATTAATACCTATAAACCATTTCTTGCTTAGTCCCCTCTTAGACATTGTCTTCTCTTGTGGAAAACTCATCCTTCATCTCTATCCATATTGCCATCAATTGTTATCACATTATTTTTATTAGAACCAGAAAATATATTTTTCATATTACATATCTTGGTCATAGCCACATTCATTTATACATTATACATTAATTAAATTGGGGATTATAGTGGTGATGTTACAATATCATTGGAATTTTGAGTCAATGTTACCCAAGTACTCATTGTGTCATGGTATATGTTAAAGGGAAGTTAAGCCTAAGTTAGACATTCCACAATCTTGTTGACCTTTCACATCATTCATCCCTATGTCAATTGTACTCAACGATTTTTCTCTTCACAAAATATCAATTATTATTTCATGTTGATTGATGGGGGATCCATTAAGGCCATCCTTCATTGGGTCTCTTCTTATTGACACCAAATCATTATCTAGGAAGTGGATCTAGAAACTAGATAATACCTTGGAACTTGTAGTCATAAGTGGTAGGATTCCTTGTGATTGATAATGGGTTTACATCATTGACCCATGATTGATCAATTCTATGAATTTTCATCATTAGAGTCTTTATTCACACTCACTATATTGTACTAGTTACCTTGGGGTCCATTTTCATTATTGGTAGGTCCCCTTGCATATATTAATGATATTCAACAATGATTGGTAATCTTCTGGTTTCTACCATGCCCGACAACAACTCATCTATTCACATGATATAGATTCATACAATTGATGGGATTGGATTGAAGACCTTGGGTTTAGGGGAATTCTCCATTTATGATTCCCTTCCCAAGTTGTGTAGGATTATGTCACTACTATATGAGTGCTTTGAAGATCACAGTGGCACTCTCATTTTTTCTAGAAGTCTTCCTAGTGTACATTATGATATATATCCACATTGTATTTTATCATGGCTATGATATATTATATGGCATGGATCCACCACATACATTTTATTGGTAATAGTATTGCATATCATTTCATGGATTTGTGTTGGCACAAGAGAAGACTCAGGGTTCAATGCTACAAGAGCACACCAACAAAACCCTAACTATCGACCCTTTCGGCAACACCTACGAAGCAGATGAAGTCTCACCCGAGCTAGAGGCAGGGGTGGTTGCAAGACTCAAGTGTCTGCAACATTAGCTAGGACACAGATCTTTGATTATATCACTTATAGATCACTTAGAATCGATCATTCACCAATAGTCAGTCCTTATTATACGTCGCAAATAACACAGAGCATCGCAACATTCACTTAGATATAAGGTATCTTAGTAATTAGCAACAGTAAAATAGATTAGATCTAGTAGATCAGCACTAAGTATCTTCCTACATATCAGATCTACTATTCATACACATCTAATAAGCACAAAGCATAAACATATCCATCTAAATATATGAAAGAACTTAGCAAAAGAATAGATAAGCACAACAAGTCAAGGCACAAAGCATAACACATAGATTTACGTGGTTCACCCCCACCCTGGGGCTACGTCCACCAAATATTCTTATTTATTATCGTCAGCCAATTAGTTATAGGCACAAATCCATAGAAACCCTTACTTCGCACAGGACAAAAGATCTACGCAGCCCGCTAGATCCTTCTTCCTTGCCTTTCAGCACAAAGCCTTATGTATCTTCACACAGGGACTTGCACTAAGATTTGCAAGTCTATAAGGAATGCACAAATCTCTCAATCACATAGATCCCTTCTTGGCACTTATCCTATATCACATAGATACAATACAATCCCCTTCTCTACTAGATTCCTAGATGTCTATTTATACATACAAAATTGGCCTAAGAGTGGGTAAACCCACGGGTCTACATCCCTTTCCCATTACATTGTCCCAAAACCCAAAAAGGGGCTCGAAAGTGGGTTGAGATCCCTTGATCTCTGCTTCGTCTAGAGCTCCATATTTGACAAGTTGTCGAAGTCCCAAAATTGGTCAAACATGACCAAGTGTTCCCAAAACTTGGTCAAGGGCCAACAAGCCCCCAACACTCATCTGTGACTCATCCCGAGTCACTATGGTCTGAGAAATTTTTCCTTGAATGCCTCGAGCTTGGCTCGAGCTGCTTCGACCTGTTGAAATGATACTACCTCTTGCTCATTGAACTCCTAGATGAGTGCATCATTGACTCATCCTTCTAGGCGCTATTCTGTTGCACTCACAACTTGTTCATGTTCTACTCCTTGGCTTTCAACTTCAGTGAACAATTGGCATGCCTTGTCTTGCACTGTTTGAAGTCATTGAGAGACTTCCATCACTTTGGTTTGGATCTTGTGGATCTATTGTTGGGTCATGCATTTCTCATGAAACCTCTTCATCCTTTCGACTAGTGACAAGGCCCTTAGCTACGCCTGTAAGTTATCTATGTTTTTCTTTGCTTCTTGGAGCTATGACTCCAATTATTGTAACTATGGATTCTCTGTGAGATTTTCATATGTCTGAGCGCTCCTAGAGCTCAGCTGCTTTCACTCCAAGGCAAGAGATTTCATTCTTCCAACTGCGATGCAAGAAGTTGCCTCTCTTAAGTCTCTGATTTTTTGAGGATTCTCAGGCACAGTACAAAGTTCCAAGTTTGTGATGCGCTATTGAAGTTGTTGGATCACTTATTCAAGCTATGCCACCTATTTTGGAATTTGTTCTTTAGCTCTCACTTCCATGATGGTCACAGAGTGAAGTTATCTATTGACTAGTTCCTTTACTTCTAGCTACTCCGTGATCAACTGCTCCTTGCTTTGTTATATCTCTGCTTTCTCTTTGTCCCACTGTGCTTGAAGAGTGATTTTTTCTCATTCAACAGCACTGCATTGCTCGACAAGTACTCCCTGTACCTGTGTCAAAGCCTAGATGGATTGTGCTATCTCTTCCTGAGCTCATTGAAGGTGAGATTCAACTTTATCAGTGATATGGTGCAATTGGGTTGGCTCATCTCCTGGTTCTACTATTCCTGCTATCAGAGGCGCAATGGAGACTGCGCAGCTAGACTGGAGTGCCTGCTGCTCCTTGGAGTTCAACCTCGATACAATTATACATCTACTCCTACTTCTCTAATACCTCCTATGAAGCATCTTTCACAAATGCAATGATGAAATTAAAATCATCTAATGTGAGGGCAGTCCTCATCTTGGTTACAAGGGTTCTAGGTTTCTTCCGAGAGGAATATTTTAGAGGCAAAACCTTCCTTTTCTTCAACGAGTCCTCTTCATTCCTAAGTAGTGGTACTTCACCTTTCTGTTGTTCAATTTCTACACCTTCGATCTCTTCACCATCGCCCCCTTCGTCCAGTGAAATGGATGCAGTCCTCACAGACGTGTTGTCTACATCGTGAACCTCTTCAAGATTCTTCATCTTGCTTGGTTTGGGTGTATCCTGCACAACTTCTGGGCTATCTACATCGGACAACTCTGCAGGGTTGGCTGGAATAAGGAGGTCTGTCGACCATTCCTTAGTGATTTCCTCTAAGTATTCCTCTGTTATCTTGTAATATGACTGCAACTGTTGCTTGTGCTCATCAGTGTGCACTGTTATATAAATGAAGTGGTGGTCCACTCTAAACTTCATTAAGGGCTGAAACCTATGGAGGGTATTCGGGGTCATCTGAGGCTTGTACTGGGTGGCTTGTTTCAACTAGTTGTAGTAAGACTGGAAGACGGAATTAGATTGCCACTGCTTTTTCATGTCATTAGATTACCACAAGGTACTGAAATTTGTGGCCAAAGGTTCGAAGGGATCAATGTTGGGGAAGGTTGCACCTTCTGGCATTTCCCATGCAATGAATGTGATTAGGATGAGAAGCCAACTAAAGTGGAACTCATGCCCTTGGTCTTGCGCTTCTCTACAATCAAGCTCCAGCTGGTTTACAAGGTACTGTGCCCAATTCATCTATAGTCCCTCCGTGCACTTTCTTGCGAGGTCAACTATGAATCCAGTCGCTTGGGTAAGTTGGTTATTTTGAACTATCTTGTCTGCGATCAACTGGCATGTGGGGAAAACTACACCATTCTAGATAGAGTTTACCTTGTAACCTCGCGTTCCCTTCTCGACATCACCATAAGTCTCTTTAATTCTTTGCACTAATGCTCAGCTTGAGGTCTTTCCAAGGTAAATATCATGTGGGTCAGGGCCCTACATGCTCAACCCTGTGATCTGATTGATCAAATTTGAATCCACATTGATGTGTCGATTCAGCCATAGGTATCTACTGTGATAGAATGACAGTAGTAACCTTACACATGCATTCACCTCTTGATGTCATCCGAAGTGCGGAATCTTCATCACATTGAGCAGTGTGGACTACGCAAGGTTCTGGTTCCATGGCTGCGGGATAATATTTGAATTCTTTCCTTTATTCCTAGTTAGATACTTGTGTGGGGTGAGCATTCTATAAGCCTTCCTGTCGCCAAGGTTGAAGTCATTGAACTTCAATGCTGCGAGCTTATCTTGGTCGGCTCAAACTGTGTGTGTCCCTTTTAGGAGGTACACAGTGACCAAAGCATAGTCAAAATCTCTAGGCACACTATCTTGGTTGATGGAATCGCTGAGAGGTGGTAGGTAAGTTCGCAGAATGCACAGAATCAACTTAGCATTTGCAATGTCGTCTCTATGCTTCATTCTTTCCTCTGTCGTGGTTCTGGAAGTTCCTTCTCTGCAAGTAGTCGATGGAGAATCTTGGACTCCTCCTGTTGATGATGCTTTCACACCTACATATATCCTTCTTTTTGACATGACTTTCTAGATCATGAGATCAACGAGTACTTCCTTCACATATTCTTCAAGTGCGCTAAGCTCTTCGGACATACACACTTGGGATAAATTATCGAGGTCACAATGATCTCAGACACTACTCAGGAATGAACAACGAGGGTGCGATGATCACTATATACACTATGGGCTTCAAATTCTCAGTTGGCAATAGTTTTCTTTGCAATGGGTATGAGCCTCATTAATTCGTGTTATGTCTATTATGGCGTGGTCTGATGGTCTGGTGACGATCCATTAATGCTTTTCGATCCATTCAGAGTGGCAGTCAAATGGATATATCTACCTCTAACAACTATGTTGCTTCGCCATAGTGAAGTGGCCTATGTCGTTGTTCTGATATCTCAACAAAGTTCAAATTCTACAAGTTTTCCTTCAGCAAGGCTCCCTCTAGAATATTCTATAACTTTTCAATCTTATCCTTCTTCTTACTCATCTTTCTATCCTTCTTCCCCATGAGCTTCATCTCGGTGGTTCTTTTCCCATTCTAATTCTTATTCTCCTTGGACATGGTCACTTTGCACTGTTGAGATTTTCTCCTAAGATTCAGGGGTAATACTTCTTCTATATCTAAGACAGATACTTCAATCTTCTGTGAGTCCTCTAATGTTCTTGCATCTTTGACATCTGGGCTTTGAGTGTCAGGTAGTTTCGATTTGTTCTCCCGCTCTTCAATTAACTGAGTGATCCTTCTGGTCATGAAATTTTTTAACTCTTGTCTCTATTGTTCTGAGACTTCTTCTTCTTCCTTCTTTCTAGCTTGATCTCTTTCAATCCAAGGTTTTCCAAGTAACATAGTAAACGGGGCACTATCCTCAATAAACTTGATAATCTCAAGATCTGCTTTCGTCGAAGTTCCATTAGCATTCATAGATATCTGAGTGAGCCTTCCACATAGGTTCACCAGTTTTCCTCTGAATATTCATATTCCTCCTAATGAAGGGGTCATATCAGGTTTCCCTATAGCTTCCCAAGTTCTTTCTGGTATAATGTTCATGGGTATTTGTTCATCAAGAAAACAGTCAATGTTTAAGTCCACTATTCTTACTTCAATGCATTCTTTTTCCTTAAAGATCTCTAATAACCTAAAATGTCGGTGGTCCTTCAAGGTGTCTTTCATCCGTAGTAATACCTTCTCAGATTATTTCTAGGGTTCTTCTATTTCTGGAGTTTCCTTAGGGTTTTCTTCATTCAGATTCATTCTTTCAAGCTTAGCAATCATTCTAGGGAAATCCAATACTTCATGGTCCAAAGCTTTGCAATAGAGACAATTAGGTCTTCCACCAGGGCATTCCTTAGCTAGATGGCTCAATTTTATGCAACTGTAACAAAGGGTTAACCCTCTCTCTTTTTTGAATGATCCCCAACTTCTTCTATATTGCACACTAGGATCATGGTAGCTAGCCTACAAACAATTCTTTCTAGGATCATGCATCCATTTGTTAGTCCAAACATTCTTTCTATGCATAGGTATAACATATCTATCATTGTACTTACCAAATCTATTCATATCAAGCTTTATTTCATCTATTAGAGCTCTAGTTTTCAAGATAGGACAAAATCTATCAAACATACCTTGATCCATACGCTAGAAACAAAAAAATTCACTTATTTTACTTTTGCTGAGCACAAAGCTTCTAGATCTAAAAACTTTCGACTATTCTTACCTTTATCAGAGCATGGAGCTTACAAATCTTACCTATTTTATGCAGATCTGACCTCTTTTCTTCAAAAACTTCCACTTTTACATTTCTTAGAGCACAAAGCATTCAGATCTTACTTCTTTTCTTCATATTTGTCCTTCCTTTCTTGGCACAAATCTTCACGGGTCGAGTAAAAAGATGTGCACTAGGGAAACATATCTATCCACAAAGCTTCTGCAATTTCCAATTGAATCTTCGCACAAAGCTTCTTTTCCCTTAGTTCCTAGCAATCATAGCTTCAGGTCCTAACAACATAACCATTTATTGGAACAGGGGCAGACCCAGGGTTCAATGCTACAAGAGCACACCAAAAAAACCCTAACTATTGGCCCTTTCAGCAACACCTGTAAAGTAGATGAAGTCTCACTTGAGGTAGAGGTAGGGATGGTTGCAAGACTTAGGTGTTTGCAACCTTAGCTGGGACATAGATCCGTGATTATATTGCTAATAGAGAACTTAGCATCAATCATTCACCAATAGTCAGTCCTTATTATACTTCGCAGATAACACAAAGCATCGCAACATTCACTTAGATCTAAGGTATATTAGTACTTAGAAACAGTAAAACATATTAGATCTAGTAGATCAACACTAAGCATATTCCTACATATCAGATCTACTATTCATACACATCTAATAAGCACAAAGCATAAACATCTCCATCTAAATATATCAAAGCACTTAGCAAAAGTAGAGATAAGAACAACAAGTCAAGGCACAAAGAATAACACATATATTTACGTGGTTCACCCCCACCCTGGGGCTATGCCCACCAACTCTTCTTCTTTATTATCGTCGGCCAATCGGTTACAAGAAAAAAGTTGTAGAAACCCTTACTTCACATAGGACAGAAGATCTGCATAGCTTGCTAGATCCTTCTTCCTTTCCTTTCAGCACAAAGCCTTATGTATCTTCACACGGGGACTTGCAATAAGCTCTGCAAGTCTATACAAAATGCACAAAGATCTCAATCACACATATCCCTTCTTGGCACTTAGCCTATATCACATAGATACAATACAATCCCCTTCTCTACTAGATGCCTAGATGTTTATTTATACATACAAAATGGGCCTAAGCATGGGTAAACCCACGGGTCGACATCCCTTTCCCATTACATTGTCCCAAAACCCAAAAAGGGGCCCGAAAGTGGGCCGAGATCCCTTGATCTCCGCTTCATCTGGCACTCCATCTTCGGCTAGTTGTCAAAGTCCCAAAAATGGTCAAATATGACCAAGTGTTCCCAAAACTTGGTCAAGGGCCAACAATTTGTAACGTATTTTGTTGGTGGCCATCTTTTTTCCTTCATTCGAGCATGGGTATGCCTACCTTAGGGGTGATGTGTGTGTGTGTGTGTGTGTGTGTGTGATTGGTTGATTTTTTTTTGTAGGTGCTTCCCGGTTCTTTTATCTACAAGATCCTTCCTTAATCCACCCATTTCCATATATATTTGTAATGTATTTCGATCATAAGTTCCTCTTCTGACCTCACACATTAGGGGATATCTGTTACACTTGTATTTTCCACTCTAGGCCTGGAAGAGAATCCAATAAAGTATTAAATCAAAAATCAAACTTATACCCAGAAAAGTTTTTGTAAAATTCCATAAAAGAGCCTAGCCATCATTTTCCTAGAAAAAATGGTGGTCGGTTGTGTCTTCCTCATAGACAAGTCATAGTAGGTCATTTGTTTCCTATTTAAAACCCATGCCCACCCATTATATCTTCTATAGATGGAGATTTTTGAGGATGTCAATGAGATATGGGTTTTCCATGAGTCATTATTGAGAATGGAACCTTTACATGACCTATTTTCACGTATTTCACATTCCATGAACCTATCAATAGTCCCCTCTAAGTTCCTATAAGAAAAGACAAAATATAGGGGATGGGATAACTAGACCATCAATCAAGATTACAAGAATCCTTATGCTAGTAAAACTATGTGAGATTCCTTGGTCATATTTTTTCTATCATAGTGGGGTGTTGAGAATCAAAACAAGTGAGGTGATAAACCTAGGTGAGAGAGTCTTTTGTCTTCTTTCCAATATATGGTGAGTAGATTCATTTATTCCAACCAAGAAAGTGTGGCTACGGAGGAGTTCAAGGACTAGGAGAAAGGCGTATATCAAGCTTTTCTCAAGGTAATCATTCAACTTGGTGTAATGTTCTTTGTTCAATATAGATCTATGTTCTTTTCCCCATCCAAATTATGTGTTAATCATTGTTGTTACATACTTGATTGTATTTTGGTGGATTCTAGTAGTTACACTTGAGGTATTATATTATATCTACTTTCATGCAATATTATTTTGATATGCCATATCATTTGTAGAAAGTTTTGTTGGTTCTCTAATGAGTAGGTTAGTAGGTGGAGAAAATTTCTAAGAGATGGATCTCAAAGGATCTCTTCAGAGAATAGGATTGGGAAATATTTAGGGTAAAGGTAAATTATTCTTTCTTACTTCCTTTCCATAATATGATTGTATGAATTAAATCTAGGAGGAAAAACATAATGATCTATCCTATTGTCTATCTATGATTGTGATAAGATCAATGAGAGGGTTTGTCTATCTATAAACGAATTTCTATACAATAGAGAGCATCAATAAGTTTGATGAAAAGATTTGGTAGAAGTGCATATAGGCCAACATATTAGTGGTTGTTGAAGTGGAGAGGCCTCACAAATTCAAGCTAGAAAATTGGTGGAAGCACATAGATACCTAGATATGGAATAGCTATGATAGTAGAAACTACTTGAAGACATCACATGAAATAATTTTTATATAGTTGTTCAGTTATGTAAGGTTTGGAATAGAGTTTAGGTGATATAATTAAGGGTAGTGTATTCTAATAATATCAAAATCCTAAATAAACTTAGAGGGGGATAGGTTTTTATCCCACATCGATTTTAAAGGGGGGATTGTTAGGAGTTAACCTTGATTTGGTCAAGGGTTATGACATATTTTTTGGTACTTGGTTTAATATGACAAATTTTGTTCCATGTAATTAAGCTTATGTAAAGTCTCAATGTATCCCATTGTAAAAAGCCTCAAGTGGTTAGTTTCCTTGGAAATACCAAGGTTAATAGATATATTTGTTGGAGTGGGTTTTTCCATATTTTGAATTTTTGACTATATATTTGGTGTTTGATCTATGTGTGTGCATGTTTGGTTTGTTCTATTTTATAATTTTAATAGACATTATTTAGGAATTCCACATATTTTTCTCCATACTTTATTTGACAAAAAATCTTTGCAATAGTAACCTATTCTTATACAATATGGAAAGCCCCTAGATAAGACACCCTAGTTTTTAGAATTAATATTATTAAAAGGGGAGATAGGTCCATTCTATATATTTTTTACTCCCACACCAAGGGTTGGTTTCCATGGTTAGAGATCAAGGAATATTTAGGCTCAACAACTCTAATATAAATCTTAGATTGAATCAAATATATAATCCCAAATGTATTTATATTTATGTTATGTAGGAAATATCTAATCAATTGGTAGAATGACTAGAGTTGGGATGTTTCTAATATTTTGAAAATATGGGCCAATTAGTGGTTACCATTGGCTTATAGGAAATTTGATTTTGGATGATTTCTTGAACAAGTCATTGAGGATTTAATCTAAGTAATCAATGAATCTCTTTAGACTTAGAAGTGTGTGTGAATACTTGGCTAAGACATAGAATTCCTTCTTCACCCATTCTTTATTTTTAGAGGCATTGATATTGGTTATCATATGTTTCACTTTGTCATTCAATTTTAAATATAATTGATATAAATATCTTATATCCTTTAGGAATACTTATGGTTCCATATTGCTAACTCTACTTGGAAATTGATTCCAACAATGTTATGAACCAATATCCAATAATATTCAATGAATAATAATCTACTCTGAGGTGGAAACCTCCTTTTACAATATCTCCAATTAACAATACANAAATAACAACATATCAATGATAGAGATCAAAACATAAATCACACATATGACACAATATATATGTGGTTCACCCTCTCTCTAGGGCTACATCCACAGAACTGTGCTTATGATATATTAAGGTAAATCTTACAGTTCTTGTTTGCACTCTCTGTTAGCATATCCTCTTCTTCTCTCTTTCTCTCCCCTTCCTGTGCACCAAGCTGTAGGACTTGATCTTCACTCCCAGTTGAATATCTTACAATACCATAAGTCTCTCTCACTCGACACTTCTCTCTCACAATACAAGAATCTCTCAGACACAATACAACTAGATCAACAACAATATTGTACCTACCCGACCCAGGTCCTCTTGACCTTTATTTATACATTACAATCACTCACCGACAGCCTTAGGCCGAAACCTAGGTGTCCAAAATCCTAGATACCAAAACCCTAGGTGTCTAAAACCCTAGGTCAACTTGATCCTTATTTTTAGGGCTTCACTAGCCTGTCTTTCCTTCCTTCTTGCACAGTTCTCCAAAGTGTCAAACGATGGATTTTTTCATTTGATGACTCGTCCTCGATCCTTATTTATTGCTTATTTGTCATTCCTAATCTCCTCATCCAACAGCTTGCTTTCTCGAACTTCGCTCCACCTTTTCTTCTCTTTTACTCCCTTCGACTCAGTGTTAGTCATTGTGTCTTCCATGAAGTTCAGATTCTTCCTTTTCTTCCTTGATCTTCACTTGCTTCCATAACCAAGGGTCAACACCTCTCTCATCAAGACAAGTTATTGTCTTGTTGTAATAGTCTAGGAAAACATGGTGTTTTTCCAACCAATCCATGCCAATTATACAGTCATGTGAAGCCAATGGTATGATGTTCACATCCACCTTTGTGTTGAGTCCATTCATGTCTATTGGACAATCTTTAACAAAATCATTGGTCTTTCTCTTAACCCTTGTGGATAATTGAACTAACCAACATTTCTTATGCTTACTCCTTTGTAAGTGAAAACTTTCAACAATGTTAGAGTTTATGTAACTATGGATATCTCCAAAATCAATTAAAATTGAATGGGTTAGTTATCAATATTACCTTCCACTTCAATCATGGGGGATTAATACTCTACTTTCTTATTGCCCAAGGCTACAAAAATCTTTGGCATGATTCCTCTCATATATTCATCTATTTCAACCTCATGAATGTTGTGAAAAATACTCATTATTTCTCCCTTGTGAAGGTAGTCCCTACATGAGTGATTTCCTTCACATCCCCAACATTGTACAAGTTGTTTCCTTGGAATTTTCCCAAATGAATCTTTTGTATTGTGCTCATTTTGGGATTATTTTCCTTGTTTATTTTCTTGGGAGTTGTTCTTGAAAAAGGGTGTCTTAAAATCTTTTTTCCTTTGATCTTTCTTACCCTTCATATTGTCATTCCAAGTATTTTGGAAGACCAGCCTCCCTCTTCTCCACTCATAAACATGTTTTTCTCTCCTTATGGTATCCTCCAAAGTTATGGGGTTATCATATTGTATCTTGTCACTATAGAAAGAGGGTAACCCACCTAGAAACCTTTGAATTTTTACCTTCTCATCCTTTATGAGGTTTGCATACTTTAGCATCTAAAAGAAAATCTTCTCATACTCATGCATTGTCAAGTTTCCCAGTTTGAGTTCAAAGAAATATTTCATATTCCTCTCATATTAATTCTTTGAAAAATATTTCTCTTGGAAATATCCTTTGAATTTACTCCATGAGACCTTCCTCTCATCAATGTATTTTTATTTCTTAAGTTGATCCCACCACATGGATACCTTTCCTTGCAAATGGTAGGTTGCAATTATTATTTCTACCCTGAACGGATAATCATGCAGCTGGAAATATTTCTTCATTTCCAATAGAAAATCCTATGCATGTTCTCCCTTTCTATGATCACCATTTAAATTATGTGGATTGATTTTCCTAAGCTCACCTTGCAAGATGTCTCCCTCGAACCTTCTCCTCTATATTCTCATGGGGGACACACTTGGGATACTTCCCGTCTCTGAAATTGCATGAGCTCTCCTAGTGGATTTATATGGAGAGTGATGGCACTTTATAATGCTCCTTGAATTCCTACCATTTTCATGCTCATCCCTTCTGGTATGGGATAAGGATGTTGTCACTTGTCTAGCACTAGCTTCTTTCTTTGTGCCAGGGTCTTTATTGGCTTGCCTCTACAACATATTTAGACTCTAAATTATCTCTTCCTGAGCCTTCATAATATTATCATTATCTGAACTATAAATATGTACTTCTCTCTGTAGGCTCCTCATAGTCACATGATCTTTCCTGTCTCGTATTCCACTAGATTGTCTCATCATTTCTCATGCTCACATGTATCTCTCTAAATTCACCTTCATGATTGTAGGACCCTTGGGAATATTCCATGGTTGTATTTCTCATACAGGAACCAAAATACCTTCTCGTACCTCTAAATTATTCAAGAAATGTGCATTGAAAAAAAATTATGTTAGACAAAATATATACACAGTTTTGGAAAAGAATGCATAATTTTTTCTTCCCTTTAATGCCACTAGTCATGTTCTTCTGAGTTGATTGTAAACCTTACAACCTAGATTGATTTTATCGATTGATAAATGGATTCTCCCATCCAATAAATTTCCAATGATTTATTTCTTTCTCAATTTTGAGCTATAAGAAAAAATTTATAGTCATTTGAATATGGTTAATTTACCACTTTTGCACCCTTTTCTCCTAGGTGCAATTAATATTAGACACCAACGTTTTTCACTTGTAGAAGTAAATCAGTCAAATAATAGGGAAATGTTTTTATGAGACATAGATAATAGTGATGATAGGGAATTCATAAAAAATATCATATTTTTAATTTGATGCTCTAGTAAAAAACTGCAGCAATTTGGAAATGACAACTTTGTCCTTTTTCACCACTTTTTCTAGACTTAGAAGTTTTAGCCAAACTGGTAATATCCCAAACTGTACACTTTTGGAAAAAGTCAATAGACCAAATTTATGTCTCTTGACAAGTCTAAAAAATGTCGAGTAAATAAATTTTTCTAGTTTCATCATCTAGGGACCCTTTTCCTCCTCTGAAAATAAAAAAAATCCCTAAAAGGTGGCCCAAAATAGTGGATTTTTTCTTGTTTCAACATCCCCATTCCAAAATATTTAGAATTTATTCAATTCCTTCATGGTTTATTTCCATTACTTCTTGTTGGAATCTCTCCAACAATTTTAGCTTAATATAAATCTCTGCTAATGAATTGGACCTAGATCTTTAAAAATCACCAATCTGCATTTTCTGACAAATCCAAGCATAAATGGATGGTCTCCATCTCAGGAACTTTTGTAGATATCCTCACTGTGGAAAAAACCATGGAATTTTTACCTCGATTTGATTTAATTTTCTCTAGTTATGGACAAAATAAGAAAATGGCTATGTGGCATCCTTCTTGATGTGGCTAGAATTATGGCCAAAATAAGAAAATGGCTACGTGACATCCTTGCTGACGTGGATACAATTTTTCCTACGTGGAATCCTTTATTACATGGCTAATGATGTTGCATTATAGGTCCATGTGGCACCCTAAGGTGATGACATGTCACCCTCATGGCCACTCTATCCCTACCTCATCAAGCTTCATCACCCTATTTACCTTTATTTTATAAATTAAAATTTATTCCGGGCCCCACCATACCCATATGTCCACATGGAACCTTCTTTGACCATGAATTGGACAGGGGTCCCACCTATTCTGATAGAATTCCATGTGGTACCTGTACATTAGATACAAGTATGAGCATGTCCCATCTCGCACCCTTTTTCCTCGGGCATGTGCAACCTTCATACTTCCAAATCTAATGGTGGAGATCGAGGGATGATAAACAACCCCTAATGATTTCACATTGTCAACTTGCATGAGATTTAACAACACTTTGCGATGCAAGAGAGGTTTTCTCTCATGTTATGTGGCATCCTCTCGTTGTCTTCACATTGCCAAATTCCTTATGTGAATCTTCCTTGCTTCCATGTGAAACCACTTATGGTTTTTCCCAACACCACCTCGCCTATGTGAAACCCGCGTTATCCTTAGGCCTACCACCCTACACTACAAACCCTACCCCTGCACTGCCAACCCTACCATTATGGTCTGCCACCCCACCATTGTGGACCTGTCAACTCCCATATCTAATGACTCGAATGATCGGAAGATTGATGGTTGTGATTCATTTTGCATGGTGAAGTTTCCTTGAGGTTAATGAAACTTCACGATGAAATATATTTTTTATCCATGATACATGGCACATTTTAATTGGTTCTGCATCACCAAGATTTATTTCAAAACAACTCTTCTCAGCATGTGATATCAGTAATGGTTTTGGTCGATACCATAGTTTGTCACCCCGCCACATTGGTTTTCCACCATGGAATTTCCACCATGGAATTCCATGTCACCACCACCATATCACCACCACATGGCCTCCATGTCATTGTTGACATCATCTAATAGAAAAATACCCAATTTTTCCCAAATTTCAATTTTTTCCATAATTGCATAATTTCCAAATTTTCACATAGGCCTCCATGGAATCTCTAAAATTAAGCTTCCTATGGAAAAATTTGAACCTGCACTCATACAATTCCCATAAATCTTGCCACTTAGACATTTCTGGGCATGAATTCCTTTTGAATTCACTCAGAAATTGGGGATTTTTACCCAACTTTTCCACGGATACCAAAAAATTCACAAATTCAGCCAATTATAGGCCTAAAAAGGCCCAAGCAAAGTTTAAATTTGGGGATTTTAACCCCTTGAGCTCAATTTCTATGAATTCCTCTTGAATTTATTTCCCATTTTCACTAGAGTAATTTGACAAATAAATTTGTAGATGTCCCCCGAGCTTTAACTCTGCAAATTCAATGTTTTGCATGTTGAATCTAGCCCATGTAGGCCTAGTGTTTGAACCTAAAGCTTTGATACCATTTTGTAATGTCCCCCAGCTTAATTGAGGAACATTGATTTGTTGAACACACATAAAATGAAAAAAATTATGCTAATTAATTTCCTGTAGCTTACCAATCACAATTTATACCCATAATTAACTATACTCTAATACCCATAATTAAATGCATCTACTACATCCTAAATGATCATGAATGAAGTTAATAAGTCATTTACAATAGCACATAAAATCATTCTCATTCACAAAGTAAAATGTGAATCCATAAGACTCATAAAAAACTTAGATAATAGATAAGCACTTATCTTTAAAACTCAGATAATAGATAAGCACTTATCTTTAAAAGAAATTTATGCAACTAGCTTCTTGGGAAGGATGTTCCACCCAACCATATACTTGTGGTTCCAAATATCAACAACAATTCACCCTCAATATGGGGATAGGAATCCACAAAAGAATGGTGCCTCTTGCAGTCCACTCATAACTTAATAACCTACAACCCACTGGTATTATCCTACAACTATCCCAAATATCCGCCATCTCTCTTCCCCTTGACCTGCCCAACCCAAGGAATGTACCACTTCACTGCTCTTATTCCATTTGGAGTTCCATTCATTTATCAAGGTCTCTCTTTCACAAGTAACCAAGAATATCTCTACTAGGAACTCAAGGGAACTCATTGCTAGAAAAACTACCAAGAAAACAACAAAAAATACTTGTTGTTATAGTGCAACTCACTCAAAAGTTTACTCTTTAGGCCTAACAACTTGAATCTTCAATTTCCAACTCCAAAAATATCTAGTATGCTCTATAAATCTCCCATCCTTCCTACTCTATCTCTGGTGCTCTTTTTCCTTACTCTCCCCTTGTTGTTCATGCCCAAATTAAATATGAAAAAAACTGTCTATTTTTCCCATACAAATTTACTCTATTTTCCCAAGAAAGTTGACTGCTCACTCTTCCCAATTTAATTGTACTTCATCCCCATGCTTCCAATAACTATGGTATGTGACCTCTACACCCACCCTTTTACATTTATTCAATGATTGGGCTCTCATACACTCAAATAGAAAAATAGATGTTTTTCCCAAATGATAATAAAATTCAGAAATATGGGTTTGGATTAATACCTATAAACCATTTCTTGCTTAGTCCCCTCTTAGACATTGTCTTCTCTTGTGGAAAACTCATCCTTCATCTCTATCCATATTGCCATCAATTGTTATCACATTATTTTTATTAGAACCAGAAAATATATTTTTCATATTACATATCTTGGTCATAGCCACATTCATTTATACATTATACATTAATTAAATTGGGGATTATAGTGGTGATGTTACAATATCATTGGAATTTTGAGTCAATGTTACCCAAGTACTCATTGTGTCATGGTATATGTTAAAGGGAAGTTAAGCCTAAGTTAGACATTCCACAATCTTGTTGACCTTTCACATCATTCATCCCTATGTCAATTGTACTCAACGATTTTTCTCTTCACAAAATATCAATTATTATTTCATGTTGATTGATGGGGGATCCATTAAGGCCATCCTTCATTGGGTCTCTTCTTATTGACACCAAATCATTATCTAGGAAGTGGATCTAGAAACTAGATAATACCTTGGAACTTGTAGTCATAAGTGGTAGGATTCCTTGTGATTGATAATGGGTTTACATCATTGACCCATGATTGATCAATTCTATGAATTTTCATCATTAGAGTCTTTATTCACACTCACTATATTGTACTAGTTACCTTGGGGTCCATTTTCATTATTGGTAGGTCCCCTTGCATATATTAATGATATTCAACAATGATTGGTAATCTTCTGGTTTCTACCATGCCCGACAACAACTCATCTATTCACATGATATAGATTCATACAATTGATGGGATTGGATTGAAGACCTTGGGTTTAGGGGAATTCTCCATTTATGATTCCCTTCCCAAGTTGTGTAGGATTATGTCACTACTATATGAGTGCTTTGAAGATCACAGTGGCACTCTCATTTTTTCTAGAAGTCTTCCTAGTGTACATTATGATATATATCCACATTGTATTTTATCATGGCTATGATATATTATATGGCATGGATCCACCACATACATTTTATTGGTAATAGTATTGCATATCATTTCATGGATTTGTGTTGGCACAAGAGAAGACTCAGGGTTCAATGCTACAAGAGCACACCAACAAAACCCTAACTATCGACCCTTTCGGCAACACCTACGAAGCAGATGAAGTCTCACCCGAGCTAGAGGCAGGGGTGGTTGCAAGACTCAAGTGTCTGCAACATTAGCTAGGACACAGATCTTTGATTATATCACTTATAGATCACTTAGAATCGATCATTCACCAATAGTCAGTCCTTATTATACGTCGCAAATAACACAGAGCATCGCAACATTCACTTAGATATAAGGTATCTTAGTAATTAGCAACAGTAAAATAGATTAGATCTAGTAGATCAGCACTAAGTATCTTCCTACATATCAGATCTACTATTCATACACATCTAATAAGCACAAAGCATAAACATATCCATCTAAATATATGAAAGAACTTAGCAAAAGAATAGATAAGCACAACAAGTCAAGGCACAAAGCATAACACATAGATTTACGTGGTTCACCCCCACCCTGGGGCTACGTCCACCAAATATTCTTATTTATTATCGTCAGCCAATTAGTTATAGGCACAAATCCATAGAAACCCTTACTTCGCACAGGACAAAAGATCTACGCAGCCCGCTAGATCCTTCTTCCTTGCCTTTCAGCACAAAGCCTTATGTATCTTCACACAGGGACTTGCACTAAGATTTGCAAGTCTATAAGGAATGCACAAATCTCTCAATCACATAGATCCCTTCTTGGCACTTATCCTATATCACATAGATACAATACAATCCCCTTCTCTACTAGATTCCTAGATGTCTATTTATACATACAAAATTGGCCTAAGAGTGGGTAAACCCACGGGTCTACATCCCTTTCCCATTACATTGTCCCAAAACCCAAAAAGGGGCTCGAAAGTGGGTTGAGATCCCTTGATCTCTGCTTCGTCTAGAGCTCCATATTTGACAAGTTGTCGAAGTCCCAAAATTGGTCAAACATGACCAAGTGTTCCCAAAACTTGGTCAAGGGCCAACAAGCCCCCAACACTCATCTGTGACTCATCCCGAGTCACTATGGTCTGAGAAATTTTTCCTTGAATGCCTCGAGCTTGGCTCGAGCTGCTTCGACCTGTTGAAATGATACTACCTCTTGCTCATTGAACTCCTAGATGAGTGCATCATTGACTCATCCTTCTAGGCGCTATTCTGTTGCACTCACAACTTGTTCATGTTCTACTCCTTGGCTTTCAACTTCAGTGAACAATTGGCATGCCTTGTCTTGCACTGTTTGAAGTCATTGAGAGACTTCCATCACTTTGGTTTGGATCTTGTGGATCTATTGTTGGGTCATGCATTTCTCATGAAACCTCTTCATCCTTTCGACTAGTGACAAGGCCCTTAGCTACGCCTGTAAGTTATCTATGTTTTTCTTTGCTTCTTGGAGCTATGACTCCAATTATTGTAACTATGGATTCTCTGTGAGATTTTCATATGTCTGAGCGCTCCTAGAGCTCAGCTGCTTTCACTCCAAGGCAAGAGATTTCATTCTTCCAACTGCGATGCAAGAAGTTGCCTCTCTTAAGTCTCTGATTTTTTGAGGATTCTCAGGCACAGTACAAAGTTCCAAGTTTGTGATGCGCTATTGAAGTTGTTGGATCACTTATTCAAGCTATGCCACCTATTTTGGAATTTGTTCTTTAGCTCTCACTTCCATGATGGTCACAGAGTGAAGTTATCTATTGACTAGTTCCTTTACTTCTAGCTACTCCGTGATCAACTGCTCCTTGCTTTGTTATATCTCTGCTTTCTCTTTGTCCCACTGTGCTTGAAGAGTGATTTTTTCTCATTCAACAGCACTGCATTGCTCGACAAGTACTCCCTGTACCTGTGTCAAAGCCTAGATGGATTGTGCTATCTCTTCCTGAGCTCATTGAAGGTGAGATTCAACTTTATCAGTGATATGGTGCAATTGGGTTGGCTCATCTCCTGGTTCTACTATTCCTGCTATCAGAGGCGCAATGGAGACTGCGCAGCTAGACTGGAGTGCCTGCTGCTCCTTGGAGTTCAACCTCGATACAATTATACATCTACTCCTACTTCTCTAATACCTCCTATGAAGCATCTTTCACAAATGCAATGATGAAATTAAAATCATCTA
Organism: Picea glauca; assembly: GCA_000966675.3. Taxonomy (NCBI): domain Eukaryota; kingdom Viridiplantae; phylum Streptophyta; class Pinopsida; order Pinales; family Pinaceae; genus Picea; species Picea glauca. The sequence continues at coordinate 25,802 of JZKD02S2312964.1, forward strand.
ATGTGAGGGCAGTCCTCATCTTGGTTACAAGGGTTCTAGGTTTCTTCCGAGAGGAATATTTTAGAGGCAAAACCTTCCTTTTCTTCAACGAGTCCTCTTCATTCCTAAGTAGTGGTACTTCACCTTTCTGTTGTTCAATTTCTACACCTTCGATCTCTTCACCATCGCCCCCTTCGTCCAGTGAAATGGATGCAGTCCTCACAGACGTGTTGTCTACATCGTGAACCTCTTCAAGATTCTTCATCTTGCTTGGTTTGGGTGTATCCTGCACAACTTCTGGGCTATCTACATCGGACAACTCTGCAGGGTTGGCTGGAATAAGGAGGTCTGTCGACCATTCCTTAGTGATTTCCTCTAAGTATTCCTCTGTTATCTTGTAATATGACTGCAACTGTTGCTTGTGCTCATCAGTGTGCACTGTTATATAAATGAAGTGGTGGTCCACTCTAAACTTCATTAAGGGCTGAAACCTATGGAGGGTATTCGGGGTCATCTGAGGCTTGTACTGGGTGGCTTGTTTCAACTAGTTGTAGTAAGACTGGAAGACGGAATTAGATTGCCACTGCTTTTTCATGTCATTAGATTACCACAAGGTACTGAAATTTGTGGCCAAAGGTTCGAAGGGATCAATGTTGGGGAAGGTTGCACCTTCTGGCATTTCCCATGCAATGAATGTGATTAGGATGAGAAGCCAACTAAAGTGGAACTCATGCCCTTGGTCTTGCGCTTCTCTACAATCAAGCTCCAGCTGGTTTACAAGGTACTGTGCCCAATTCATCTATAGTCCCTCCGTGCACTTTCTTGCGAGGTCAACTATGAATCCAGTCGCTTGGGTAAGTTGGTTATTTTGAACTATCTTGTCTGCGATCAACTGGCATGTGGGGAAAACTACACCATTCTAGATAGAGTTTACCTTGTAACCTCGCGTTCCCTTCTCGACATCACCATAAGTCTCTTTAATTCTTTGCACTAATGCTCAGCTTGAGGTCTTTCCAAGGTAAATATCATGTGGGTCAGGGCCCTACATGCTCAACCCTGTGATCTGATTGATCAAATTTGAATCCACATTGATGTGTCGATTCAGCCATAGGTATCTACTGTGATAGAATGACAGTAGTAACCTTACACATGCATTCACCTCTTGATGTCATCCGAAGTGCGGAATCTTCATCACATTGAGCAGTGTGGACTACGCAAGGTTCTGGTTCCATGGCTGCGGGATAATATTTGAATTCTTTCCTTTATTCCTAGTTAGATACTTGTGTGGGGTGAGCATTCTATAAGCCTTCCTGTCGCCAAGGTTGAAGTCATTGAACTTCAATGCTGCGAGCTTATCTTGGTCGGCTCAAACTGTGTGTGTCCCTTTTAGGAGGTACACAGTGACCAAAGCATAGTCAAAATCTCTAGGCACACTATCTTGGTTGATGGAATCGCTGAGAGGTGGTAGGTAAGTTCGCAGAATGCACAGAATCAACTTAGCATTTGCAATGTCGTCTCTATGCTTCATTCTTTCCTCTGTCGTGGTTCTGGAAGTTCCTTCTCTGCAAGTAGTCGATGGAGAATCTTGGACTCCTCCTGTTGATGATGCTTTCACACCTACATATATCCTTCTTTTTGACATGACTTTCTAGATCATGAGATCAACGAGTACTTCCTTCACATATTCTTCAAGTGCGCTAAGCTCTTCGGACATACACACTTGGGATAAATTATCGAGGTCACAATGATCTCAGACACTACTCAGGAATGAACAACGAGGGTGCGATGATCACTATATACACTATGGGCTTCAAATTCTCAGTTGGCAATAGTTTTCTTTGCAATGGGTATGAGCCTCATTAATTCGTGTTATGTCTATTATGGCGTGGTCTGATGGTCTGGTGACGATCCATTAATGCTTTTCGATCCATTCAGAGTGGCAGTCAAATGGATATATCTACCTCTAACAACTATGTTGCTTCGCCATAGTGAAGTGGCCTATGTCGTTGTTCTGATATCTCAACAAAGTTCAAATTCTACAAGTTTTCCTTCAGCAAGGCTCCCTCTAGAATATTCTATAACTTTTCAATCTTATCCTTCTTCTTACTCATCTTTCTATCCTTCTTCCCCATGAGCTTCATCTCGGTGGTTCTTTTCCCATTCTAATTCTTATTCTCCTTGGACATGGTCACTTTGCACTGTTGAGATTTTCTCCTAAGATTCAGGGGTAATACTTCTTCTATATCTAAGACAGATACTTCAATCTTCTGTGAGTCCTCTAATGTTCTTGCATCTTTGACATCTGGGCTTTGAGTGTCAGGTAGTTTCGATTTGTTCTCCCGCTCTTCAATTAACTGAGTGATCCTTCTGGTCATGAAATTTTTTAACTCTTGTCTCTATTGTTCTGAGACTTCTTCTTCTTCCTTCTTTCTAGCTTGATCTCTTTCAATCCAAGGTTTTCCAAGTAACATAGTAAACGGGGCACTATCCTCAATAAACTTGATAATCTCAAGATCTGCTTTCGTCGAAGTTCCATTAGCATTCATAGATATCTGAGTGAGCCTTCCACATAGGTTCACCAGTTTTCCTCTGAATATTCATATTCCTCCTAATGAAGGGGTCATATCAGGTTTCCCTATAGCTTCCCAAGTTCTTTCTGGTATAATGTTCATGGGTATTTGTTCATCAAGAAAACAGTCAATGTTTAAGTCCACTATTCTTACTTCAATGCATTCTTTTTCCTTAAAGATCTCTAATAACCTAAAATGTCGGTGGTCCTTCAAGGTGTCTTTCATCCGTAGTAATACCTTCTCAGATTATTTCTAGGGTTCTTCTATTTCTGGAGTTTCCTTAGGGTTTTCTTCATTCAGATTCATTCTTTCAAGCTTAGCAATCATTCTAGGGAAATCCAATACTTCATGGTCCAAAGCTTTGCAATAGAGACAATTAGGTCTTCCACCAGGGCATTCCTTAGCTAGATGGCTCAATTTTATGCAACTGTAACAAAGGGTTAACCCTCTCTCTTTTTTGAATGATCCCCAACTTCTTCTATATTGCACACTAGGATCATGGTAGCTAGCCTACAAACAATTCTTTCTAGGATCATGCATCCATTTGTTAGTCCAAACATTCTTTCTATGCATAGGTATAACATATCTATCATTGTACTTACCAAATCTATTCATATCAAGCTTTATTTCATCTATTAGAGCTCTAGTTTTCAAGATAGGACAAAATCTATCAAACATACCTTGATCCATACGCTAGAAACAAAAAAATTCACTTATTTTACTTTTGCTGAGCACAAAGCTTCTAGATCTAAAAACTTTCGACTATTCTTACCTTTATCAGAGCATGGAGCTTACAAATCTTACCTATTTTATGCAGATCTGACCTCTTTTCTTCAAAAACTTCCACTTTTACATTTCTTAGAGCACAAAGCATTCAGATCTTACTTCTTTTCTTCATATTTGTCCTTCCTTTCTTGGCACAAATCTTCACGGGTCGAGTAAAAAGATGTGCACTAGGGAAACATATCTATCCACAAAGCTTCTGCAATTTCCAATTGAATCTTCGCACAAAGCTTCTTTTCCCTTAGTTCCTAGCAATCATAGCTTCAGGTCCTAACAACATAACCATTTATTGGAACAGGGGCAGACCCAGGGTTCAATGCTACAAGAGCACACCAAAAAAACCCTAACTATTGGCCCTTTCAGCAACACCTGTAAAGTAGATGAAGTCTCACTTGAGGTAGAGGTAGGGATGGTTGCAAGACTTAGGTGTTTGCAACCTTAGCTGGGACATAGATCCGTGATTATATTGCTAATAGAGAACTTAGCATCAATCATTCACCAATAGTCAGTCCTTATTATACTTCGCAGATAACACAAAGCATCGCAACATTCACTTAGATCTAAGGTATATTAGTACTTAGAAACAGTAAAACATATTAGATCTAGTAGATCAACACTAAGCATATTCCTACATATCAGATCTACTATTCATACACATCTAATAAGCACAAAGCATAAACATCTCCATCTAAATATATCAAAGCACTTAGCAAAAGTAGAGATAAGAACAACAAGTCAAGGCACAAAGAATAACACATATATTTACGTGGTTCACCCCCACCCTGGGGCTATGCCCACCAACTCTTCTTCTTTATTATCGTCGGCCAATCGGTTACAAGAAAAAAGTTGTAGAAACCCTTACTTCACATAGGACAGAAGATCTGCATAGCTTGCTAGATCCTTCTTCCTTTCCTTTCAGCACAAAGCCTTATGTATCTTCACACGGGGACTTGCAATAAGCTCTGCAAGTCTATACAAAATGCACAAAGATCTCAATCACACATATCCCTTCTTGGCACTTAGCCTATATCACATAGATACAATACAATCCCCTTCTCTACTAGATGCCTAGATGTTTATTTATACATACAAAATGGGCCTAAGCATGGGTAAACCCACGGGTCGACATCCCTTTCCCATTACATTGTCCCAAAACCCAAAAAGGGGCCCGAAAGTGGGCCGAGATCCCTTGATCTCCGCTTCATCTGGCACTCCATCTTCGGCTAGTTGTCAAAGTCCCAAAAATGGTCAAATATGACCAAGTGTTCCCAAAACTTGGTCAAGGGCCAACAATTTGTAACGTATTTTGTTGGTGGCCATCTTTTTTCCTTCATTCGAGCATGGGTATGCCTACCTTAGGGGTGATGTGTGTGTGTGTGTGTGTGTGTGTGTGATTGGTTGATTTTTTTTTGTAGGTGCTTCCCGGTTCTTTTATCTACAAGATCCTTCCTTAATCCACCCATTTCCATATATATTTGTAATGTATTTCGATCATAAGTTCCTCTTCTGACCTCACACATTAGGGGATATCTGTTACACTTGTATTTTCCACTCTAGGCCTGGAAGAGAATCCAATAAAGTATTAAATCAAAAATCAAACTTATACCCAGAAAAGTTTTTGTAAAATTCCATAAAAGAGCCTAGCCATCATTTTCCTAGAAAAAATGGTGGTCGGTTGTGTCTTCCTCATAGACAAGTCATAGTAGGTCATTTGTTTCCTATTTAAAACCCATGCCCACCCATTATATCTTCTATAGATGGAGATTTTTGAGGATGTCAATGAGATATGGGTTTTCCATGAGTCATTATTGAGAATGGAACCTTTACATGACCTATTTTCACGTATTTCACATTCCATGAACCTATCAATAGTCCCCTCTAAGTTCCTATAAGAAAAGACAAAATATAGGGGATGGGATAACTAGACCATCAATCAAGATTACAAGAATCCTTATGCTAGTAAAACTATGTGAGATTCCTTGGTCATATTTTTTCTATCATAGTGGGGTGTTGAGAATCAAAACAAGTGAGGTGATAAACCTAGGTGAGAGAGTCTTTTGTCTTCTTTCCAATATATGGTGAGTAGATTCATTTATTCCAACCAAGAAAGTGTGGCTACGGAGGAGTTCAAGGACTAGGAGAAAGGCGTATATCAAGCTTTTCTCAAGGTAATCATTCAACTTGGTGTAATGTTCTTTGTTCAATATAGATCTATGTTCTTTTCCCCATCCAAATTATGTGTTAATCATTGTTGTTACATACTTGATTGTATTTTGGTGGATTCTAGTAGTTACACTTGAGGTATTATATTATATCTACTTTCATGCAATATTATTTTGATATGCCATATCATTTGTAGAAAGTTTTGTTGGTTCTCTAATGAGTAGGTTAGTAGGTGGAGAAAATTTCTAAGAGATGGATCTCAAAGGATCTCTTCAGAGAATAGGATTGGGAAATATTTAGGGTAAAGGTAAATTATTCTTTCTTACTTCCTTTCCATAATATGATTGTATGAATTAAATCTAGGAGGAAAAACATAATGATCTATCCTATTGTCTATCTATGATTGTGATAAGATCAATGAGAGGGTTTGTCTATCTATAAACGAATTTCTATACAATAGAGAGCATCAATAAGTTTGATGAAAAGATTTGGTAGAAGTGCATATAGGCCAACATATTAGTGGTTGTTGAAGTGGAGAGGCCTCACAAATTCAAGCTAGAAAATTGGTGGAAGCACATAGATACCTAGATATGGAATAGCTATGATAGTAGAAACTACTTGAAGACATCACATGAAATAATTTTTATATAGTTGTTCAGTTATGTAAGGTTTGGAATAGAGTTTAGGTGATATAATTAAGGGTAGTGTATTCTAATAATATCAAAATCCTAAATAAACTTAGAGGGGGATAGGTTTTTATCCCACATCGATTTTAAAGGGGGGATTGTTAGGAGTTAACCTTGATTTGGTCAAGGGTTATGACATATTTTTTGGTACTTGGTTTAATATGACAAATTTTGTTCCATGTAATTAAGCTTATGTAAAGTCTCAATGTATCCCATTGTAAAAAGCCTCAAGTGGTTAGTTTCCTTGGAAATACCAAGGTTAATAGATATATTTGTTGGAGTGGGTTTTTCCATATTTTGAATTTTTGACTATATATTTGGTGTTTGATCTATGTGTGTGCATGTTTGGTTTGTTCTATTTTATAATTTTAATAGACATTATTTAGGAATTCCACATATTTTTCTCCATACTTTATTTGACAAAAAATCTTTGCAATAGTAACCTATTCTTATACAATATGGAAAGCCCCTAGATAAGACACCCTAGTTTTTAGAATTAATATTATTAAAAGGGGAGATAGGTCCATTCTATATATTTTTTACTCCCACACCAAGGGTTGGTTTCCATGGTTAGAGATCAAGGAATATTTAGGCTCAACAACTCTAATATAAATCTTAGATTGAATCAAATATATAATCCCAAATGTATTTATATTTATGTTATGTAGGAAATATCTAATCAATTGGTAGAATGACTAGAGTTGGGATGTTTCTAATATTTTGAAAATATGGGCCAATTAGTGGTTACCATTGGCTTATAGGAAATTTGATTTTGGATGATTTCTTGAACAAGTCATTGAGGATTTAATCTAAGTAATCAATGAATCTCTTTAGACTTAGAAGTGTGTGTGAATACTTGGCTAAGACATAGAATTCCTTCTTCACCCATTCTTTATTTTTAGAGGCATTGATATTGGTTATCATATGTTTCACTTTGTCATTCAATTTTAAATATAATTGATATAAATATCTTATATCCTTTAGGAATACTTATGGTTCCATATTGCTAACTCTACTTGGAAATTGATTCCAACAATGTTATGAACCAATATCCAATAATATTCAATGAATAATAATCTACTCTGAGGTGGAAACCTCCTTTTACAATATCTCCAATTAACAATACA
>JZKD02S2312975.1:16116-33108 GCA_000966675.3 Picea glauca
TTGTGGAGAGAAAGGGGCCCGTGGCCTATCGACTAGCCTTGCCTGATTCTTTGAGGCGTATGCATGATGTTTTTCATGTATCTATTTTGAGACATTATGTTAGTGATCCTACACATGTGTTTGACATGAGTTCCTTCTAGGTATCGGATGAGGGAGCGCTCATGGCTGAGCCGGTCTGCATCTTAGATCATCGCGTTCGACAGTTACGATGTCGAACGGTAGATCAAGTCAAGGTCTAGTGGGACAGTTATAGTTCGCACTCGACGACCTGGGAGGACGCATATGATATGTGCCAGCAGTTCCCATTTTTGTTTGATAGATAGACTTATGATACTATGGTACTTTTATTTCAGCATTTATATTGAGAAACTTCGGGACGAAGTTTAGACCAAGAGGGGGTGTATGTAACATCCCGCTCTGGCGCACTGAGAAAACTTATTCTTTGAGGACACTTGCTCGCAAGTGATCTGGACTTTTATGATATTAAAACATATATCCTTGATTATGATGCATTATGATAGATGACATGATGTTATACTTCTTTGACATAGACAGGTTCTATTGACTCGGTTTTACTGAGTGTGCAGGGTTTTTGGACCTTCAGGATGCAAAGGCATCGATGGAACCCCTTGGACTCCGGATTGAGTCAAGGAGTGTGCTATTTGAGTTGATTTATTTACTGTGATATTTCATTGATTTGATGATATGATGTTGACATGTTCTGACACAATTGTTGATGATGAAGGATGATGATAGCTTGCTGACCAGACTCACATATGGAGTAAAGGGGTCACACACGATTTCTAGAGAGGTTGAGGGAGAGGTGTGGACAACAGCCCTGGCACAGCCTACTAGCACTCCCGCCGTGGCTCGAATTGTAGGTTAGCGATTACCTAGTTCGAGAGGAATCCACGATGTCATGAGGGCAGACTGTGACAGTCGCTTATGATGATACTAAGGGGTGTGCAATAAGGCGGGGGCCTTATTCCTTAGAGCCCTTAGTCTCCCACAAGTTCACCTGGTGGAGTGTTGACTCCAGGGGTTATAGATGTCTACCAATCATTCAAGTTGGCGAGTGGCACCCTTGGAGCACGTGGTGCATCCTAAAGGGCACGTCACGTGAAAGGAACACAAGTTGGTGAGTGGCACCCTTGGAGCACATGGTGCATCTTGAAGGGAACATCGCGCAAAAGAAACGAATGAGGTGAGTGACACCCTTGGAGCACGTGGTGCATCCTAAAGGGCATGTCGCGTTGATGGTGATGAAGAAACAAACCTAGATGACCCTAAGACATTAACGCCTTGAGAAATCTTTAAACAACTTCCCTAAGCAAGTGTCACCCAGTTTAGAATCTAAGTCCTAAGTCTAAAACTTCTCTAGGGTAAAATTTTAGTCTAACCTTAAGAAAAAGACCCTAAAAATAAAAATAAAAATTTAAACAAAAACCCACTTAAGTAATAGTTTAGTCTTCATAAAATTCTTGGGGTAAATGAAGAGAGTAAGATTTTAATTGAAACTAATGGATTTAAAAATTTCAAAGAAGAAATTATTTATTAACTTGTGAAAGTACAAAAGATATTAAATTAATATTAAAAGGGAAATAATTAATAGCGTAACTGCTATTTTGGCTTTAATAAAAGGGGAAAGAAGGGAATAATAAGAATTAGGAAACTAAGTAATGGAGGAAACATAATAAAAGAAAGATGGGAACTTATGGTAAAAAGCAAGGTCAACATTGTAAGGAATCTGCAATTAAGAACCTTCTAATTTGAGCTAATTTAGTAACATCATTTTTAGTGAAAGTATTTAAAACATGTAAGGGGATCTAGGAACACCTAGGAGTAAGTTTAGGAGAAACTCTAGGTGGGTGAGGGAAATGAATCATTTAATAATTTAAAGAAAATAATTATTGAGGAAACAGGGGGATGGACGACACTTGTGCGAAGGAGAATATTTAGAATATTTTTATTAAAACTTAATTTAAATGTGATTTAGGGAAAGTTGGTGGGTCTCAAAACTCTATAAAAGAAAGGGGTGATGAGGAAGAAGGGGAGCGGCTGTTAGCGTAACATTACACTGCCAGATTTGTGACTTGACTGATTACTTGTGAGGATTTGGGATTTTCCAGCTCGGATAGGAGTGGTAGCTCGGCCTTGCGAGGCGAGCTGGGAAGCTAGACATACCATCTGGATTGTGTGTGGCCCCTTTTCAGCTCGGGGGGATGAGGGGGAAGCAGAGTACCCCTAGCGATTGGCTGGGAGGTACCGGTGTAGTCTCAACGGTCGGCGAGCGGGAGTGGCAAGGAGCGTGTGGACTTCATTCGAGGCGGGCAACAAGGCAAAGGTACGCTCGTTTATTTTATTGAGTATAATGCATTAGAAATTATGTTGGGAACTATAAAATGATTTAATAGATGAATTTTGACTTAAGATTCTGCCATTCAATGCATTTCCTAATTTCATTGTGGTCAGCGTTCTAGCTGGGTTCTACTGTTCCTTGGTTGAGACCTTTATGATTCTGCCTTACCCCGTGTGACTGTATATTCCTGTATGTTGTGTCTTCGCATTCAATTTTTTTTATGTGTCATCGCAACAATTTCCCTTATGAAAGTGACCATTAACGAACCATGATAGCTACTGCCCTAAGCGTCGATCTCCTTTTGGTAGTAATGGTGATTTACATGTTGGGTCTATTGGCGATAAGTATTTAATAGACAAATCATGTTTTATTTAGAGGCGTTCTGAAATCTAATCTAGATATCATAATTTGCCTGTGGTATGGAGGTTAAATGGAAAATCGTATTTTGTTTCACATGCTTTCTGAATTTAACCCGGATATTTTAATCTTTCTGAGATTGTATTTAAAAGACCAATCGTACTTCCATTCATGGGCATTGTGAAATTAATCCAGATATTATAACTGGTCTGTGCTGTGCATTTTAATGACCAATCGTATTTTTGTCCCTAGTGCTCTGAAATTTTTAACCTAGACTTTGATTCAAGGGCAATTTATATTTTGTAGGGCCAAGGTGTTTTACCATCTGGTATGCTGGCATTTTTGCTCATCCCAACGTTTGGTAGTGTATGCCAGTCTGAATCTAGCGCACCCCTCACGTAGTTGCTATCCAAGATAATCCATTCAGGCCATCCCTCCTTGTATCTGAGCTTTAATGCGGTGCGTAGAGCTTCTAAGTAGGAATTCAATGCTTGATTTTTGCCTATGAAGGAGCAGACAACTCTGATTGAGAACGACCTTTTCTATCGGTTCCCTGCATTGCATAACTTCTTGGCTCTTAAATGTCATTCCTGTGATAATGCACGCATATAAAACACCAGCACTTGCAATGCCCGGGATAATTGCAACACTCAGAGTCACTTCTCCATGTCGAAATAAAACCAACCCCCAACCCTTCTAGAATGTTGGCAAGTAGTGTAATCGGTTTCCTACCTTTTCTCTGTTTGCGTCTTGTGCAAGAAGAGTATCTGTGGAAATGCCAATTTCCTTATCCCCGATCATAGCATCTGCGTTGGTGAATCCCACATCATGCATCATCTCTTCTTATATGTATTTATGTTCTGATATTACTTCGTGCCTACTTGTGTGTCGTTTTGATTGCCTATGTGTTGGGATGGGTTTTACCAGCCGGGTGGGTGCACGCGTGTGAGCTGGCACCGTTTCTGGAGAAGTGTTACGCCCCTGCAAACTCGAAAGTCACCCACTCCTGAATTTTCCTTGTTTAAGACCTGATTGTCCCATCTGATTCCTTATTTAACAGTTGGTTCTGGGGTTGGTCAGAACAACGAGACCGCCATTGGGACAGTGCATCATCGTTAGTCGTAGACTGCTCGTAATACATGCGTTTTTGCTCCGATTTAGGAGGGATTCCTGATATTCTACTGCCCTTATTGTATTGGATACTGTATCGCAGTTATTTCCGTAATTATATTATCGCCTTGTTATTCTATTTCCTTTATCAATATTTTGTTTCCTTTATTATGATATTGCATTATATTCTATTGTCGTAGTTATTGATATTTTGTGGATTTCAATATATTATAAATGAAATGATAACTCGGTTTTAGATTAATGTTATCGCAACATAAGGCAGTGTAAGGTTAGTGATGGATAATAAGGAGGTATTTTATTGATATCTGTTTGCAAACCAATTATAAACCAAGCAATGTTGATTATGGTTTAGGGAAATGATGTTGTTGTAATGCGACCTTGTTGTTATTTTAAATGGCAAATATAAAATGCAAATATAAAATGCAAATATAAAATGTAATATTAAAATGCAGTATTAATATTGTTTTATGGACAGTTCTACTGTAATGCGACCTTGTTGTTATTTTAAATGGCAATATAAAATGTAATATTAAAATACAGTATTAATATTTCTTTATTGATGCAGGAGCATCGCTCACTCATCAAGCGAGCCAGCATGTCGTGCAGAAGGACAGCTGGGCAGCGCCAACACCAAAATTTTGAAGCACCTTATGACTGTTGCGCAAAACATTAATGTATTGATGTGAAGAAGCGCACTTGTATTGTAAAGGGGACCTTGAGCCTTAAAGCTCTCGTCCTTAAGTAGATAGGAAGTCATTTATTAGATTTAATGCTGTTAGATAGGAATTGATTGTAGATTTGATAGTTGTAGAATTCGAGAGGGAAAACGGAATATAGGCACCCTCCTTTGTACATTGGAGGGAGAGGGAGAGCATTGAGAAACAGGAGAAGAGAAGAGCAAAGAACCTGTGAAGAACACCCATGTACAGATTGAATTAATAGGAGAGAGTCTTTAATTCAGCTATATGGTTTGTGTTGTTTCTCTGTGTTGATATTATGCTCATGTATGTTTTCTTTCTGTCATACATTAGCTTTGATATGTTGTGTATATGATTTCGTAGTTGATTAGAAATCTGTGAGGAAGAGGAGAATGAGTTTCAATTGTTTCTCTATTTGAGCCGGGAGATTCCTGCATAGAGTGCAGTCGAATTCATCCGCATAGAGTGCGTTGATGAGGCTCAATAGTTAACCTCTCATTCCCATTCACCTAGAAGTTGATTTGGGGTATTAGAAGTCGTGCAGGAGAAGTGTAGACTAGATTTGAAGTCTCAACAGTTGGCCTGAGCACAAGAGGACGTGGTTACTGTGGCTGTAAGTGCACCGGATCTGAAAACTCAACCCTTGGGAGTTGTAGGAGATCAAGCGTGAGCAGCGTGCATGAAGTCCTGAAGGGAGTCAGAGTTGGCAAAGATCAGGAGGGATAATTCTTTTGGGAATACTGTGTGAACAGACCCAAGCGAGGTTTGAGCAGGAAGAAGCTGTGGAGCGTAAGGAAATCCTTAAGGAGGAAAATCCATGGCCAGACGTTCACAGGGGAGAATTGTGAAATCCCGCTGACCGTCAGACCGAGGGAGGAGCTGCACGGGATTTAGTCCTCAGGTACAGGAAGGAAGGATCAAGAGCCATTGGGATTCGACGTATCGGGTTTCCTAGGGGCACGAGTTTCATAGTGATGGAAATCACGATAGGCGATTTCCCGATTTAATCAGAGCCATCGATCATTTCAGGGGCTGGTGGCATTAGATCCCAGAAGGTTGAGAGTCGGCATTTGGGATTTTCAATTGCAAAGGAATTGAGTCAACGAAATCGCGATCCCGCAATCCCCGATAGAGCGGGAAGGGTAAGGTGACGTGGCGAGAGGAGATCACGCACATGCACATCGACGTTCGGGGTTCGGGAGTTCACAGTGCAAGTGAATCGCAACATTACATGTTTCGATTTCCCGATAGGGAAATTCCTGACAAATTACGGAAGTGTTGACCCTTTGACCATTGGGTTTCGTGGTTCGGGGTAGCACGAGAACGCTCACACAGGTTGCGATATCGCGAAGCCCGATTTCCCGAGAATCCAATCGGGAGACCAATAGAGTAACCTGTGGGTGAAGAAAGGTTCCGATACGGGATCTGGGGCATTGAAGCTCTTCGGACCATAGTGAAGAAGGTCCTGGCAGTTGCAAATGTACCTCTGAGGGGCGGTTCGCGTCAAGTGGTATCACAGCCAAAGAAGAGTTCTCTTTGTTCCGGTAGCAGAGAGAAGCAGATTTCATCATGCCGCCTAGAAGATAGAGGCAATCACCTGATAGAGAAGACAGGGATGCCCGAAGGAGAGGCAGGCCGACAAAGAATCCAGAGATGGAGCGAGAGATACGAGATCTCAGGGTGAGACTCGAAGAGATGGAAACAACTCAGCGACGCGGAGCAGGTGCTAGAGATCTTAGTGACTCCGAGGTCGAAGAAGAAGTTGGACATGCAGAAGAAGTCGCAGCAGAAGATGCTTCAACCGAGCGGTTGATCAGAGCCATTTCTAGAATGAGCTCAAAGACCAAGATGGATATTCTGACTTACGAGGGAAGCCTGGATGCAGAAGAGTTGTTGGATTGGATCCGAGCACTCGACACCTACTTTGATTATGAAGATATCGAAGAGGACAAGAAGATAAGGCATTCTGTAACCAAGTTGAAGGGACATGCAGCCTTATGGTGGGATGAGCTACAAGCAGATAGACGTTCCAAGGGGAAACAAAAAATTAAGAGCTGGGATCAGATGATTGCTAAGATGAAAGCAAAATTCATCCCCAGGGATTCTCAGATCACACTGTTCAGGCGAATGCAGAACCTGAGATAGAAGTTGATGAAGGTGAAGGAGTACACCGAGGAATTTTATAGGCTCAATATCCAAGCAGGTCATCGGGAGAGCGATGATGAGAAGGTGGCGAGATACCTGAATGGTCTGAGGTATGACATTCAGGATGAATTGAGCATGGTTACCATCCGAACAATTGAGGATGCATACCAGATGGCTCTGAAAGCCGAAGAGAAGCTGAGCCGCAAGAAGGGATAGCGAGGGCGAGGCAGGAGTCATCCCATAGGCAAGGAAATTGCCCAAGATAGAACTCAAAAGCCCAAGGAGGAATGGCAGAAACCTCAGGGTAAGGTTGAAAGAGGTGGAACCTCACAACCGCGGCAGCAATATGCTGAGCCGAGGAGGCAGCATACAGAGCAGGGTGGCGGATATGTTGATGCCAACGCTATTCCTTGTATTCGAGGAAGAGGAAGAGGCCGTGGAGGACTTATCACATGTTTTACATGTGGACATAAAGCCGTGGATTGTCCAGACAGGAAGGTGGACAAAGGAGAAGATCACATCATAGAGGCGCGGAGACATGATGTTGAGGATGAAGACACCAGAAGTGGGAAGTCACTAACGGTACAGAAAGTTCTCTTGACACCCGAGAAAGAAGTAGAGGACACAGCTTAGAGAACCAGACTGTTCAGAACGACTTGCAAGACCAAGGGCTGGAAATGCAAGGTCATAGTGGACAGCGGAAGCACCGATAATCTCGTTTCAACCGAGATGGTGGAAAAAATGGAGCTGGTAACGACCAATCACCCAAGTCCATACAAAGTGTCATGGCTGCAGAAAGGACACCAAGTAAGTGTTACAAAACAATTCTTGGTTGAATTTAAAATGGGTGAATATAGAGATAAAATCCCGTGTGATGTCATTCCCATGGATGTCTGTCATGTATTATTGGGTAGACCATGGAAGTATGATAGAAATGTGGTTCATGACGGGAGGATGAACACATACACCTTGGAGAAGGATGGGAAAACACACACATTGCTTCCGATAAAAGATAAAGAAGTAAAGCTGGAAGTAACCAGCACAATACTTCTCATGAGTGGGAAGGAGCTTCTCACAGAGATGGAGAAGAATGAAGATCCACAATTCTTTTTTTTCAGGAAGCCGAGAATTGTCCTGACAAGCACAAGAGTGGACGACTTGCCAGAGGAGGTTCAGGAACTGCTGGGAGAGTTCGTTGGTATCATCGTGGATGAACTACCTCGTTCATTTCCACCGATGAGGAGTGTGAGTCACCATATTGACCTCATACCTGGAGCAAGTTTGCCGAATAAGGCTGCGTACAGATTGACACCCCAGGAGAATGAGGAATTCAAAAGGCAGGTACAAGATCTGCTGGACAAAGGACTGGTCAGGGAGAGGCTAAGTCCGTGTGTTGTTCCGACAGTACTAAGTCCGAAAAAGGATGGAGGCTGGAGAATGTGTACAGACTCCAGAGCGATAAATAAAATTACCATCAGGTACAAATTTTCGCTGCCGAGAATGGATGATCTGATGGATTGCCTGAGTGGAGAAAATTATTTTTTAAAGATTGATCTCAAGAGCGGATATCATCAGATTCACATGAGAGAAGGAGATGAGTGGAAGACAACATTCAAAACAAATGAGGGTTTGTACGAATGGCTGGTCATGCCGTTTGGGTTGACAAATGCGTCGAGCACATTCATGAGACTGATGAATGAAGTCCTGAGGGAATTCATCAGTAAGTTTGTTGTTGTATATCTGGATGATATACTGATTTTTAGTAAGACCAAGGCTGAACATTTGAAGAATTTAGTCCTTGTGATGAGAAGATTGCAGCGGGAGAAGCTGTTGATCAACATGAAGAAGTGTTCCTTCATGAAGACAGAGCTCATCTATCTAGGCTTTGTTATCTCAGCGAATGAGTTGAAGATGGATCCTGAGAAGGTGGAAGAAATCAAGAATTGGCCATCATCGAGGAATGTTTTCGAGGTAAGGCGTTTCCATGGACTGGCTAATTTCTACAGAAAATTCATTCAAAATTTCAGTGGAATTAGCGCAGCATTGATGGATACCATGAAGAAACGACATAAAGTTTTTCATTGGACAACCGAGGCTGAAAAGAGCTTCAATCTGTTGAAGCAAAAGATTACAGAGCAACCAATTTTGGTGTTGCCTGACTTTCAGAAGACATTTCAAGTGAAATGTGATGCCAGCGGATATGTCGTAGGAGGGGTCTTAAGTCAGGATGACAGACCAGTGGCGTATTTCAGAGAAAAGCTAGCTGATGCAAAATTGAAGTACTCCACATATGATAAAGAGTTCTATGCCATCATATAGGCATTAAAGAAGTGGAGCCATTACTTGATACCCAAGAAATTTGTATTGTATAGTGATAATCATGCATTGCAGTTTGTGAGTCAACAGGATAAGTTGAACCAGGAGCATGCAAAATGGGTAGAGTACATGCAAAATTTTACATTTGTCATTAAGCACATTTCAGAAACTGCTAACAAAGTGGATGATGCTTTGAGCAGGAAATGTGTACTGTTGCAGGAGTTCATAGTCAAAACCTTGGGTTTTGAAAATCTGAAGGATATGTATGCAGGTGATGCAGATTTCAGAGAAGCATACGAAGCAACTGAGAATCCAGTTCTCAGGGATCGGAGTCAATGGATAGATTTCATGATCCAGGAAGGATTGTTGTTTAGAGGAAATCAGTTGTGCATTCCGAATTGCTCCATGAGGGATAATTTGGTGAGGGAAAAACACAGCGGAGGCTTAGCAGGTCATTTTGGACATGACAAAACATTCGCCAAGCTGAGCGAATCGTATTTTTGGCCAGGCATGCGAGCAGATGTTAAGCGATTTGTTGACAGGTGTCGGATATGTCAACATTCGAAGGGCCGAAAGTAGAACGCTAGGTTTTATAAGCCATTGCCCATACCTGATAGGCCATGGGAGGCAATCAACATGTATTTTGTTTTGGGATTGCCGAAGATGAAAAGAGGAGTTGATCCCATCTTTGTGGTGGTAGACAGGTTTTCGAAGATGGCACATTTCATCCCATGTTAGAATACCAGCGATGCGACCCACATCGCAAATTTGTTTTTCAAAGAGATCATCAGATTGCATGGATTTCCAAGAAGCATAGTCTTGGATCGGGATACAAAATTCATAGGCCATTTTTGGAGGACACTATGGAAGAATCTAGGAACTAATTTGGCTTTTAGTTCATCTTACCATCCGTAGACAGATGGGAAGATCGAGGTGGTCAATAGAAGTCTGGGGGATTTATTGAGGAGCTTGGTGACAGAGCACCACAACAGTTGGGACCAGATATTGCCACAGGCAGAGTTCGCGTACAACGATTCGGTGAATCGGAGTACAGGCAAAAAGCCGTTCCAGATTTTGTATGGGACACAGCCAAGGGGAGTTTCTGAGCTCAGGGAGTCAGAACAGGCTGAAACTAGCAGCGCGAGCGCTGAAGAGTTCGCTGAAGTGATGTAGGAACTTCACACGCAGGTGAAGCAGCGACTGCAGAAATCAAATCAGGAGTATAAGCGCAGGGATGATCAGCGGAAGAGACAACTTCAGTTTGAAGTTGGTGATCTTGTTCTAGCGCACTTGAGGAAGGAAAGGTTCCCAAGGGGAACATATAACAAGCTCAAGATGAAGAAAATTGGGCCATGCAAAGTCCTGAAGAAATTTGGAGAAAACACATACGAACTTGAGTTGCCAGAGGGCATCGGGATCTCTCTGATTTTTAATGTTTCGGATTTATACCCATACAAGGTTGGAGAAGCAGACATTGGAACTGAAGAACCAGTGGTTCAGTGGCAGAAGCAATTGCCAGTAGTAGAAAAACCACAGATGGACTTCTTACTGGACAAGCGACTGGGCAAGAAGACTAGGTGAAAGCAGTATTTTGAATACCTGGTGAAGTGGAAGAATCACCCAGTGGAGGATGCCAGCTGGGAAACTGAAGAAGTCATACAGAAGCATGGACACACCATGCGGGAGCTCATGGACAGGATCCCATGAAATCTTTCGAGCCGAGGAGTATGATGCAGGAGCATCGCTCACTCATCAAGCGAGCCAGCACGTCGTGTGGAAGGACAGTTGGGCAGCGCCAGCACCAAAATTTTGAAACACCTTATGACTGTTGCACAAAACATTAATGTATTGATGTGAAGAAGCGCACTTGTATTGTAAAGGGGACATTGAGCCTTAAAGCTCTCATCCTTAAGTAGATAGGAAGGCATTTATTAGATTTAATGCTGTTAGATAGGAATTGATTGTAGATTTGATAGTTGTAGAATTCAAGAGGGAAAACGGAATATAGGCACCCTCCTTTGTACATTGGAGGGAGAGGGAGAGCATTGAGAAACAGGAGAAGAGCAGAGCAGAGAACTTGTGAAGAACACCCATGTACAGATTGAATTAATAGGATAGAGTCTTTAATTCAACTATATGGTTTGTGTTGTTTCTCTGTGTTGATATTATGCTCATGTATGTTTTCTTTCTGTCATACGTTAGCTTTGATATATTGCATATATGATTTCGTAGTTGATTAGAAATCTGTGAGGAAGAGGAGAATGAGTTTCAATTGTTTCTCTGTTTGAGCCGGGAGATTCCTGCATAGAGTGCAGTCGAATTCATCCGCATAGAGTGCGTTGATGAGGCTCAACAGTTAACCTCTCATTCCCATTCACCCAGAAGTTGAGTTGGGGTATTAGAAGTCGTGTAGGAGAAGTGCAGACTAGATTTGAAGTCTCAGCAGTTGGCCTGAGCACAGGAGGACGTGGTTACTGTGGCTGTAAGTGCACCGGATCTGAAAACTCAACCCTTGGGAGTTGTAGGAGATCAAGCGTGAGCAGCGTGCACGAAGTCCCGAAGGGAGTCAGAGTTGGAAAAGCTCAGGAGGGATAATTCCTTTGGGAATACTGTGTGAACATACCTAGGCGAGGTTTGAGCAGGAAGAAGCTGTGGAACGTAAGGAAATCCTCAAGGAGGAAAATCCACGGCCAGACGTTCGCAGGGGAGAATTGCGAAATCCCATTGATCGTCAGACCGAGGGAGGAGCTGCGCGGGATTTAGTCCTCAGGCACAGAAAGGAAGGATCAAGAGCCATCGGGATTCGACGTATTAGGTTTCCCGGGGGCACGAGTTTCATAGTGATTGAAATCACGATAGGCGATTTCCCGATTTAATCGAAGTCGTCGATCATTTCAGGGGCAGGTGGCATTAGATCCCGGAAGGTCGAGATTCGGCATTCGGGATTTTCAATTGCAAAGGAATTGAGTTGACGAAATCGCGATCACGCGATCCCCGATAGAGTGGGAAGGGTAAGGTGACGTGGCGAGAGGAGATCGTGCACGTGCACATCAACGTTCGAGGTTCGGGAGTTCACAGTGCAAGTGAATCGGAACATTACATGTTCTAATTTCCCGATAGGGAAATTCCCGACAAATTACGGAAGTGTTGACCCTTTGACCATTGGGTTTCGTGGTTCGGGGTAGCATGAGAATGCTCACACAGGTCGCGATATCGCGAAGCCCGATTTCCCGAGAATCCAGTCGGGAGACCAATAGAGTAACCTGTGGGTGAAGAAAGGTTCTGATACGGGATCTGGGGCATTGAAGCTCTTCGAACCAGAGTGAAGAAGGTCCTGGCAGTTACAAACGTACCTCTGAGGGGCGGTTCGCATCATTTATGGAGAGTTTTGCTGTAATGCGACCTTTTTGTTATTTTAAATGGAAATTATAAACTGCAATATAAAATGCCATATTAAAATGCAGTATTAATATTGTTTTATGGAGAGTTTTGATGTAATGCGACCTTGTTGTTATTTTAAATGACAAATATAAAATGAAAATATAAAGTGCAATATAAAATGCAGTATTAATATTGTTTTACGGAAAGTTTTGCGATAATGTGACTTGTTGTTATTTTAAATGGCTAATATAAAATACTATATTAAAATGCAATATTAATATTGTTTTATGGAAAGTTTCATTGTAATGTGACTTTGTTGTTATCTTAAATGGCAAGAATTATGGAAAATATTAAAGGCAATAATAATATTGTTTTATGGTAAGTTGTCGTAAATTTTGTATGGATAACATACCAGTAGTGAGGTGATAGATGTTGTATTACAAGGTTAAGATGGTATAAATGTGAGGTTGTGTGGTAATTTCATTGAAATTTTAGGGTTTGATAGCATACAAGGAGTATTGTGATTGGTGATTGATGCTTTAGTTGCAAGGTTGTTATAACATAAGATGTGAAGTTGTTAAGATAATGTTATTGTAATTTTATGGTATATGTAACACATAGGATGTATTGAGATTGTTAATTAATTTCAGGGTTAGTACTATAATTGGACTTGCCCAAACTCACAGTTGTAGGTTATCAGACTCTTCGATTTGATAAAGCTAGTCTCTCTGTATATAAGTCGGTGTGTGTGATTATTTTGTGTAAAGAATCCAGTGCCGTATCAAGAGTCTCGGGCCCTTTAAAGGCAGGGTTTCCACTCTTGCGACACACCTCTAAGGTCGTATCAGTAGTCTCGGGCTCTTTAAAGGCAGATTTCCCACCACTGCGACCTCCTGACAGAGATTACTAGTTTCTGCCTAAGCAGTCGGCCAGGAGCCTATCTAACATTCTCTCTCTCCAGAGAAGCGAACTAAGATTAAACGCCCTGCTTTCCTGTGTAGAAATAGTAAAATCTACTACTATGGATTCTTCCATCTGTGTCCGTACTGTACATAACACAGTAAGTCATTTAATACTTGCAGTTACTTGTTGTGCACCTTATGTCTTATTTTTGTGATCATCATGGTTGCATCGCGTTAGTCGTCGGGTGGCAATGTAGAGTCAAGTGTGTATGTTCCTTTTTACACGCGCGCACACGCCTTAAACAAAAAAAATAAAAATTAAAAGAAATTGCACCTGCTAAAAAGTTGTTGTCGTAACGAGGAGTATGTTACACATCCTCATCAGTGCCTTGAAAATCCTTACTTGGATGAAAATCTAAATCATCCTCATTAGTACCTTGAAAATCCTCACTTGGTCTCTAATTAATCTAGCCTTGGAGAAAATGCCATCATATTTGGAATGTAAATCCTCTATATGGAGTTCAACTTCTCTAAGTATATTCTATTGAGCTTCTTGAATATTGTCTTATTTCTCCTTTTGAAGCTGCAATATGACCCCATCTATCAAATTTTGACGTCCTTCTTCAATTCTAGATTGCATTTCTGATTTTGCCTCATCAATATTTAGGGATTCCTCAAACTTCTTGCAAATTTCCTCTTCAAGTAGTTTGGTAGATTCTTCATCCAATATTGTCATTTCTTCTTGATTTTGATAATTATTCTTTTCTTATTTCAATATTTTAACCTCATCCAATTTAATTTTTTTATTATGGTTCCGTAATATACATATCTCTTCATCTTTCTTTTTCAAATCTTCCCTTGACTCATTTTTTCCCACTTTCCTTTGCTAGTCTTTTCTCATTTTAAATTTTGAACTTCTTTAACTAGTGCTTCATTAAGGAATCATATCTTAGATAGCTCATCACCCTTCTTCTTGATCTATTCCTTTTCTTCTTTTAACTCATCTTTAATTTTATGCATCTCCTCCATCTTTGTATCATCAAGCCATTTATTTGAGAGGCGTTTTTCAAATTCTTCCCATGTGCAGTTCCATCTAGTATCGTGATCAATACTCATCCACCACTTCCAAGCTTCACTATAAAAATATTTTTTTTTCTCTGAGGTATCCATACCATATTCCTTTACCAACCTCGACCATTTCATAAGATTGATTTCATCGTCATCTTCATCTCCTGTAAATTTAGGTAATGTCATTGATTCTTAAGTGAGGTCTAACCAAAATTTATAACTTCCAGCCTCAATATATGAAGGATAATGATCTAAATTATTTATAATTCTTGTTCGAATATAATATTCCATGTTTTCTCTTTCCAATGTATTTTTAATCAGCTCAATCGAACATACCAATCAAAACTTATGATAGTTTTAAATAAACATACCATTGAAACCATGATTTGGAGTATGTCCATAGGGTCTTCACTCAATGAACCTGTGAAATGACACCTGCACTCATGGGGTATTAAATAATACCCCTAATTTCACTAGATATTTATAAATAGCTCCAAATATCCTTTTGTTGAACCCCCCTGCCAATACATCTTTCCAATTAAAGAAACCCCTATTTTTACAAGATATCCCTTTTCATACCCCCCAATACCTATAAACCCCTCGATACCCTACATCTCCCCCTAATACCTACAATATATTGAATTTATTTTTCACAATTAAATAACCCCTTTATGAATGAATGTGATAAGATATTAGTCAATAAGGTGAAGCCCCCATGGGTCTATCCTTTTAACTGACCTTTATTCTGATGTATTTCTACAATTTAGGGCCCTATGAGTTAGAAATTTCAATATATAGTAGTCTGAAATGTGTTCTTTGTAATTCCATAGGTATGAACAAAATTGGTTGTGTCAAATGAAAGTCATGGTAACTTTCGCAAACCTTGTTGAATTTTGGCATATTCTAGAGTACTAACTTGTACAAAATTCCATGCATTCAATATTGGATAAATTAATCTAAAATTCATACCCAAAATACTATGGACATTATTATTTCCAATAAAACTAGTCTCACTAAATTTATATCATCTATGAAGAAGATATGCTTTTTTTTCTTGGAACACCTATTTGAGACTAGCTATAGGATTAGTCAAAAGCCCTATCTTCCACAGGGTGTATCTCCGAAAATACAATGAGCCAGAAGATTAAATTCATACCAAATGTACCTTGATATGTCTTATAAATATCCTTCAAGTTTCATTGTTTGAAGTGGCCTCGAAAAAATGTTATAGTGAAAATACCAAGATATATTTCTTTAGGAAGTGAAACCTTAGGATCGATTCTCTGAAACCAAATGTAATGTTCAAAATGATTAAATTATTATAAAATAATAGAAGTACACACCATTTATAGAATGTGAGTATGGAGCACAACTCCAAGATAGATAAGTTACACAATAACTCCTTAAATAATAGGAGAATCACCTCCACATAACCAAATAACTTCATACATCACAATTCCTATGTCTACAATAATGAATACATGATCTCTATATATACCTATTCACACTTACACATGAGGCCCCTTTACTATTAGGTTGACCCTATTACATATATATTTACACATTGCATGTACAACTAGGCCCATATATTCCTCCCTTGGGGTCATGTCGTATACATTTAGCCCCATATATGCTTCGCTTGGGTCATAACACAATCATATTCACTACTTTTAAAATCCCCACTTGAGGAAAATTATTCATCATCCTAATTAGTACCTTGAAAATCCTCCCTTAGAAGAAAATATTCATCATCCTCATCAGTACCTTGAAAATCCTCATTTGTAGGAAAATATTCATCATCCTCATCAGTACTTTAAAAATACCCACTTGGAGGAAAAGATTCATCATCTTCATCTTCATCATCCACAAAAGAACCTTGAAAATTCTCACTTCCAAGAAAACTTTCATCATCCTCATTAGTACCTTGGAAATCCCCACTTGGGGTAAAATATTCATAAGCCACATCAGTGCCTTGAAAATCCCTGATTGGAGGAAAATATCCATCATCTTCATTGGAACCTTTAAATTCTATTAATGGAGGAAAAGATTCATCATTATTAATGACATCATCATATTTATCCTCTACACCTATTCTACCACTGAAATCTCCATTGTTTCTTCAATTAAAATGATCACTTAGAGGAAACTTATATTCTCAATCATTTAAATTGTAATCAAAGTCTCCAGTTGCAACTAGAGTTTTCAGTATTTTCAATATCATTAAAATATTGAACAGAATGATTTCCTTCATATTCCTCCTCTTTATCATTGGTTCCTTCAAAGTCCTCAGATTTAGGACTTTCCTGATCAACATGTTGAATATCATTTCTTGCACTATGATCAAACTTTTGACTAGGTGAAAAATATGACTCTCCATTTACATTAGAAGTATTCCCATCACATATTCCAATCCCAAAAGAAGAAGTACGTGAACAAGATGTTGATGCCTCAGAAACAAAATCGTCTTTATCTAATGAAGCCATCACTTCTCACTAAGAACATAGAATGATACAAATGGTTACCCTCCTAGTTACAATCTTATAACTTGTACATTGAACTTTTCCCTCCAAAATTCCTCCCCAAAATATTCCCTCCAAATTTCCCCCCAAATTTTTCCCTCCAAATTTTTCCCTCC
>JZKD02S2312986.1:0-11566 GCA_000966675.3 Picea glauca
CATTGATAT
The DNA here is from genome assembly GCA_000966675.3 of Picea glauca. Taxonomy (NCBI): domain Eukaryota; kingdom Viridiplantae; phylum Streptophyta; class Pinopsida; order Pinales; family Pinaceae; genus Picea; species Picea glauca. Next base: position 10 of record JZKD02S2312986.1, read on the forward strand.
GTTGATAAAATAGAGAAATTACATCAGACAGACCTTATTGATGATGCTTCCTCCTAGTTCCTTCTTCTCGATGATCCTTTTTAGCCTCTTGAGATTCTCCCTCTATTTTGATAGCATAGCCACCCTCAAAATGCTTCTCGCCATCTCCTTGATTTGGCCTCTTCTTATAGGATTTTGGAAGAGATTGGAGATATGCTTCATGACATGTGAATTAGGTGGATACAAGTCATGGATAGCTTGATAGCTTGTGAACTAAGTAATTAGAGGTCATAGATAGGCTTGATGTCATGTGAACTAAGCAATTACAAGTCATGCACAAGTTTCATGCTTAATTATAAGCTTTTTCCAACCTATTATGAACTTTTTCTCTATTATGAGATTTTTTCTCAAGTTCCATGCTCAATTATAAGATTTTTCCAACTCACTATGAACTTTCTTTTCAATTATGAGTTTATTCTCAATTATGAAATAATTCTTATTTCATAATTATAAATTTGTGACAAAATAATTATTTCCTTGTGAAATAATTATGAGAATTTTACTCAATTATGTGATTCTAGCCTCATAACATCTAATAACATGCTTGAACAACCTATGGTGGAAAATACAATATAATAGATGCCCCCTAATGTGTGAGGCAAGAATAGGAACTGATGGCCGAAATACATTACGAAAATTCATGGTGACGAGTGGCATAAGGAAGGAGCTCAGGGATCAAGGAACGAATGAGTACCTGTAATCATACATCAAGGATGATAACATATATAGACCATACCCTATGTAGACATACTCAAACTATGAATGAGCATGGATGCCAAAAAATACATTGTAGATCCATGATATGAATTGCTAGACGATGGTCACGAAAGAATACATGGTGGATCCATGTCATCAATAAGACTGTAGCTGTGAGACAATACAACGTGTATCTACATCATGAACACAATCATAGCCANACAACGTAGGAGGCATTGAAGAACTCTCTATGATGACTGGAGGAGTAACCAGTCAGAGGAGTATCTTTGACTCATATTACTAGGACGAATCCTAGGAAAGATAAAACCCAATTATATGATGAGGAATCAAACAAGTGCTATGTTCAAGGGCCACTCGACTAACGTGGCCATTTTGAGAATAGACCAATTGTGAAAACCACCCCAATCTTTTTTTATTTTTTTGTATTTTTTGTCTTCTTCATGGTTTAACGAGCACAAAAGAATGACAAAAGTATGCTCAGTCTCCTTCATGGTTTAACGAGCATGAAAGAATGACACAAGTAAGCTTGGTCTCCTTCATGGTTTAATGAGCATAAAGACTGATGCAAGTAATCTCGATACCTTTTTCATGTCATTTTACGAGTCTGAAAAAGAGATAAAATTATACTCAGCGGGAGAAAACGAGTAGCTTAACAACATGCTCCTATGTTGCAAGTGCATTAAACCGACCTAAGCAATGAGGAACGAAAATGGTACTGGAAATTGAGATCCACTCTTAGCAATTGTTCTCTCCCTGAATAGATGGATGCAAAATAGAGGCCAAATAATGCAAGAGGTGGATGGTCAAGCCTATTGCAATAGCGGTATGCATGATATGAGAAAACAAAAGCACAGTGGCTAGAAGCATGACACAAGCAGAAAATACATAAGAGACCATTAAGCAACAAGAAAAATGTTGGGGAACCCCCTTGGGATATGGCAAGAATATAGACAAAGAGAGGAAAATGAGGTGCGATCTTCAATTCATGGTGGGGCTAAAGGAGGGCTACCGGGCCTATGGGAAAATGCAGCATGGGCACCAAATGGAATTCTAGGTGCTAATTAGTGTGCCCATGAAGGGTAGGCACCGTCGAACCAGTTATGATGTGCAAAAGGAGCAGCTAGTGTCGCAATTGGTCGAGTTCGAACCTTAGGCATAACGATGGAATTATGTACAATTAATAATGCAAAGTGGGAAATGCAAGGAAAAACCTATCCCTATATGTTAGTTTAGAAATATATACCTCTAGTGTATTATACGTCGCCATATTCATAAAAAAAGTTCTGATAATCCTGTTAAGCACATATAAACTAGATTTCAAGGTCAAAATGCATAATGAAATCTCAAAAAAAGAAAATATTTTTGGATTTTTTGGATATGATATATGCAAAATAAAAGCACTCACACCACACATCTTCATGGTTTACACAAAGTAGAGCCCATTGCAAGGCTCGGTCGAATAATATTTTTCATAACCAATGAACTCATGGGCCGATGTCGGCATCATATGATACACCATGTCAAAGCCATGCCACATATAAATGAACTTCTGCATACGAAGATACTCATCATGAGTGGTTTCATGAGCTATGAAATCTCCATGATGGGATCCATCAAGACATGAAGAGCAAAATGAAAATCTTCGAGGGAAGGGGTAGCAAAGAATTTTGTGGCAAATTCTGAAAAAGAAAACCGAGGTGGAAAAGGGACAAGACTAGGAGGGCTATTGGATTCCCAACAAATTCCCCCAATTTCAGATCAAGACTCATCATGTCAACTCTCATCAGTTACAAAATAGGGAGGATGGATTATTGATGATTATCACCTTCCCTAGACTTATCGATGGAATCCATGACTTTCGAAAGGGCCTCTTCTGAAGGAAACTCGGTATTAAGGAAATCATGTGAACACAAAGATTCAACAACCCGTATGGGTAGAATAGGATGATCACACTCCATATGAGGATTGAGTTGGTGACTAGTATCGAAAGATGCTAATGGGATTCCCAGATCGACAATCTCAATCGCGGTGAGCGACAACTCCATTTGATTCAACATCCTTTGGACAAGGTACCGCACAAGTATCAAAAGGCCCAAGGGATCTATTGGTAAATGATGAAATCATGTTTATAAGAGCTACATTGGAAGTGGGAGACAACAGGGAAGGGGAAATATTCCCATCAACAAATGATCTTTGAACATCCCCACATTGACGTTCAAATAAGACTGCATGGTATCATCGAAAAAGGGTACATTAGACCCCGTATTGGATCCAATTTCTGGGGTACATAACAAAAGTTGGTTAATCGTAATGATTTTCCCTTGGTGAGGGAAGTGTAGGACCCTAAAGATTGACAAGACAACTGCAGTCATCTTGTAGAACCAAGTACGCCCGAGTAGGAGATTGTACTCAAGAGGTGCGTCAATGACCTTTACCTCCACATAGACAGTCTTTCGACTTAAATCGATGGGTAAGGCGGTGATGATCCCATGGGGTTGGAACATGTGTCCATCGAACTCTTTTAAAATTGTTGCAGGTGTATCCAGCTTAGGGGAGCCAATGGATGTCCAACAAGAAATCGACATGATAAAAGTCAAGGCTCCTTCATCAACTATAGTTCGAAAGATTTTTTTCCCATCATTCACACTTTGATCCATAAGTCTACTTGATGGGAGAACCTATGAGTAACATGATATGAATCAAAGGTCATCAAGCTTGACTTTGAGGGATCAACCCCACCTATGGAAGACAACAAGGATTTTTGTTGCACTGGGAAACTTTGGAGAACTTAAAGTGCAGACATGGCACATGGTTCCTGCGCCAAGCCTTCCACAATACTGTTATTGTGGGCAACCCATGTGTTAGGATTATGTGTCGTATGTAGAAGAACACTTTTTGGGTGTGAAGTGGTGCGTCAAAATATGGATTCTCTATATGAAGAAGGATACCGGGATGGGAAGAAGATTATACTTCCAAGGATGCATGGGAAGGCTTAGATGTGTCATAGTTATTGGCTTGTGTTTGCAAGTTGACCATTTGGTCACACATATAGACCAAAGAATTCGAGGAAGACCCCTTCATGATGAGGGGAAAGGATGGGTTAAGACAATAGGTTGTTGGGGAACCATTGTTGTGCCAAAAATATATAGACCTCATCCTTCCGAGGACACTGGCGAGTATGGTGGTCGTCCCCAAAAATTGTGCAGGGAAAACGACTCTTCCTTTTCTCCTTAGTGCCTCCCTCCTATGTGTTTTGGGTGGAGGCAGTCCATTTCTCAATATTATAATTTTTCTTTTTCTTCCTTTTAATTTTTCCTCCATGTTGCTGAGGATTATTCGGTTGCATGGCCTGTACCGAATTGACCGAGGTCTGAGAGGGGATTGCAACAGTTTGAGCATTATTTATAGAAGCTGACTAGTGTGACTTAATGGACATTTGATCCATATGAGAAACTAACTAGTTCATAGATGCGAAACTTAATCGACGACACCATCGGCATGGGGTCTTGGGTTTGGCTTCCTTGGATATATCGATGGCCTAGGAGAATTGGGATGATGTCATAAAGTGTGCCCGACTGAGAATAAATCAAGTCCAGATGTTGGGGACACAAAATGGCCACTCCTCAGTGGTTGACCCAACCATAGCTACATCTCTAGCAATGGGTGGTAATGGGGATTTGGTGAACCACTCCATAAAGAGTTTGTTCGAGATCTATGTCTTTATCATCCTACGCCTTCGATGCCGCTCATGTATATGATCGAAAATATGTGTGGCATGATCTTGATAGAGTGAATTCAAGAGCTCAGTTCCTATCTCATACTGTATGGGCAATTGGTGACGTGTTAAAAATGTCATTGCTAGATTGTTGAAACTTTTAAGGGAACTGCCTTTCAATTCAATGTGCCATTTGGTGCTATCTCCAGTCAAGGATCCCTAGAAAATATGCAAGATCACACTACCATCCATAAACAAGTTGGATGAACACCATAAGTGGTATGTCATGATGTGTGTGGAGGGGTCCTCTTTTGGATTTCCATTGAATTTTGAAATATCTGATGGCAACTTGGAAGGCATTTCTGACCATGATGGGTCATGGGAAATAGGGTCATTTTTTAACCGTGAAAAATCCAATAAATATAACGTTGCAAGGAAAGGAAACGAGGAAAATAAATACTAGGAGGGAGTTGAAGTCTCTGTTTTCCCAGATGGACCTTGTAGTCCCCATATGTTGGTAATAATAAAGGGTTGGGGAGCTCCTGAAGAGTGAGTTCCCACTAGGATGGTGGCACTTCCAAGAGAATGGCTACTCTGAGAACCAAATATGCCCCTAGGGGGATTTCCCCCAAGGGTAAATGTGGACCCTCCAAGAAAAACATTCTTGAAGTTAGTCCTAGGGAAGAACCCCCTAGACCTGATGTGGTAACAAAGGGAAAACCTCCTCAAGGTGAAACATTCCCCCCCATGGATGTGCCCCCGCTTACCAAAAGAAAGTTAAAGCCTCCAGAGGTACTTCTACCCCCAACCTGACTGGGGACAACCCCAAAACCACTAGACATATTCCACCCGAAAGGTGAACTAGTTCCTGATGATACCAGGTTTCTCATAGAGATGGTGGAGGTGGAGAGAATTCTACCCCCCATGTTGAAACCAAAGCTCTCCCCCCCACTGGAAGAAGATCCAAAGGTGGGCGTCAGGATAGACGGTATGGGTGTAGAAACACTTGGTAAAATAACGGATGGATATGGTGACACGACTGGTGTCCCCCAGATCGAGGAATCAAAATAGAATGGTATGGATGGTGTAGGTTCAATGGAGCTGAGGGGTGGCAACGTAGACATCACTAGGATGATCCCTAAGGGATTTCCCTCTGTCCCACTTGAGGATGGGCTTGTAGCCTCAACTACAATAAAAAAAACACTTGTTGTTAACATGGTGGGAGGGTGACTAAATGAAGAGAAAGGTGCACTAAAAATTTCCCTCACTTGGACAAGTAGAGGTGTATCTGGCCCAGTCAAAGGAGGATTAAAATCCTGTGGAGGACGTTCGTCTACCACTTCTACCTCAACTAAACCAGTCTCGCCGAACCAAAGTTCAATCCCTTCATAATCTTCATCAACTATATCACGCCTCTTGATAGGTGGTTGTTCCTCTATAATGTGTTCAAGTCCTCGTAGTTGACGGGACCATCATTGTAGTTCAACCATGGTGAATATACTATGTTAAAATCCAAACGCAATTCAACCTAAGGCCAACTAGAATATTGCACACACATACAGACACACACACACACACACACACACACACACAACCTCAAACACGACAATGTTAGCTACAATGAATATTAGAAATGCACAAATAATAACCTCATTGCATAGTATATAAAATTGCAAACATAAATGGATAGATAAGTAGGAAAACAAGTACTCAACTAGAGATGTACTCTAAGGAAAATTTGAACCCCCATCTCTTCCTACAGAGGGATATGTGTTTCCGAGTACACTACAAGAGACAATTTCAACTACATGGTATTCTTGGGACAAATTTAAGAATTGTTAATTTAAGTAGTTGTGGATAAATTTCCATTATGTGTATAATATTAACAATCAATAAAATAATCACATGACCTAACTGCTACAAGGAGACATATTTTTACCAATTTTGCAAGCCTCAAAGTTTCACACTAGAATGAGAGGTATGATATAATTAGAAATATGCTGAGGGAACAAATCATCTTACTATCATGGTGTCGAAAGACACCATTTAGAACTTTATGGTAGGAAAGATATGTGTATGTTTCCATAAAACATTAATGACATTACCATTGAGTATCAATTGTTGAAATCAAGTCACCACATATATTTCATTTTGCTATGTTATTAGTTGCAACACCTTCTATTTTCCTTTGATTTACCACTAAAGGTGGGTCATTTTAACTATAGCCTCCTTAGTTGAAATTGTAATACCATTTTGTGGTAGATGTTTCCCTTCAAATATATCTCTATTGTTAATTAAATTCAATAAAAATAAAAACATGGTGTTAGTACTAATTACTACAATTACTTGCATTAAAAAATCAGTATATCCATAAAAGATAATTCACCATTATAGGGAACAACACTTTGTTCCACACTAGTTCCAATAATTGGTGAAAGGGGTATGAACGTTAATGGTTTAAGCCTTATCTTCTTGTTAAAACATCTTTTATAATGATGTGATTCAATAATGGTCTCTTCAACAAATTGTCTCATTGGCCTTCCTTGATTGAGGGAGATAAAATAAGGGAGAGTAGACATATTGTACACATGAAAACTATTCTCATATTCTATATTAATTCAATGAAGAATTACACATATATAAATACATTAATTTTGGCCTTAATATAGATTGACTATCTTAGGCATACAATTTATTTGTTGAGACAATCTCTCAACCACACACCTAAATAGGATCTAAGATCTCTCCTAGATCTAACAAACTCCTAAATCACTCAGAGAGAGATCATCTCTACATTACAATTAGCAAACCATAATCTTAATAATATGATAATGAATATCTCATATTAAGTACATAATACAAGTAGGAGTTAATTACTCCAACACCCTCCATTAAGGAGTACTTGTCTTTATCTTTGCCTGGTATGTTCTTCATCAACATTCCTTAACCGTTTTGAAATAGCTTAGTCTAAACGTTCAACTTTTTGGAGTTTTTACGAGCATATTTTTCAATCAATTTTTACTAAAATCCAGTAAAAAATTGTTGGAACTCCAAATTTGAGTGATTGAGTCCGTATAATTCGAGTGCCCTGAGGTTTTTTCAGGGTGTTGAATCCATTTATGCATTCAAAAATGCATTTTAAGCAACAAAAAATGGAGATTTCACCAAGATCTATTTCACCGAATTTCGGTGAAAAAGTTCAAAAGGTCGAATGTTTAGACAACGCATTTTGAAATCTTCCAGGCTACTCAATCCATCAAGTTGTCTCTTAACCCTCGTAAGAGTGTATCTCCCAAGTTAGATTCATGAGTTCCACTCCCGAACTCCTGAATCACGAATATCCCGAACTTAATTATTGGACACTCACACACCTGTCGTGTAACCTCACTAGCAGACCACTCTCATGTCTCAACAACTAATGAGGGATTGTTCCCTAGATCCACAACTCCCGAACCAACTGTATGTTATTATTTAGGTAACCTCACTAGCAGACCACTCTCATGTCTGAGTACAAAATGTATCTGATTCAATCTTACAGGACATTTCATTGCACTATAACCTCTTTGGTCTTCTAAGTTTAGAGATTCATCATTATACTAATACATACTTGCAATTCAAAATTTTCCTACTAATTAAAAAACTCTAGTAAGATGAAACTAATGTAGTTGCCCCTTCAGAAGATAAAAATTCTTCCATTGCACCTCTGATTCTTTCAAGATACTCCTGATCCATCCTTGGTAAACTTGTATGCTAAACTCATGTAATGCTAGCAATATGATTCCCTCTTATTCATACGACTTTTATTGTTTCCTCCTTGTTGTCATATTTCCTTCTTCATTGGCTATGGTTTCAACATGACCATTTTTGTAAAAACCAACACAAGAGTATGTAGTTCCAAGATCAATACACATTACAGTTTTTAACTTTGTCTCTTCTTCTGCAACAATAACTAAACTGACAAGAAAACCCACAGTAATAAATGTCGCAAAGAACATAAAACTATTGAAACCCTTTCCATTGTTATCAAATGTAGCACATATTTTCTTCCACTCCATGATTGGAGAAATTTCGAAACAAAGCTGAAAATCTTCTCTGCAACTGATATTCATCCAGGTATAGGAAATAAATCAATATTTCTTGAGTTTTAGTGGCACACGACCCTCTCTCCAATGGAAGCTCCCTGATAACACATGTACAAACATGAGAAACTATCACTCACACACACTTACACATACAATAACAATCACTCACAACAAAATTTCTACTCTCGCATATTTTTCATATTCCCGGGCCCTCCCGTGAGAGAGTTAAACCCATACCTGCTCTGATACCAAGATAAAATAATAGAGAGTAGACATATTGTACATACAAAAACTATTCTTGTATTCCATATTAATTCAATGAGGCATTACACACATATAAATACATTAATTTTGGACTTAAGATAGATTGAATATATTAGCCATATAATCTATTTGTTGAGAGAATCTCTCAACCATGCACCTAAATAGGATCTAAGATCTCTCCTAGATCTAACAAACTCCTAAATCACTCACATAGAAATAATCTCTACATTACAATTAACAAACCACAATCTTAATAATATGACGATGAATATCTCATATTAAGTACATAAAACAAGTAGGAGTTAATTCCTCCAACAAAGGGAGCATATAATTCTACAAGCATGAAAATGAATAAGAATAAAGGAGAATCTCATTTTGCATGAAACTATTAAATTGGGGAAAAAAATAGATGTCATTTATACATGTAATTTACTTACATTTGTTTGTCTACTTGATGGTTTCTTAGAAACTCTCAACTACGATTTAAAAATTTGTTTCACTTGATGGGAAGTGACATAATGTTCATAGAAACAATAGGCCAACTCTTCTGCAATTTTCATATGAATTGTAGACATGTGTTTCTCAAATTCAGCTAAAGGTTGGCTTCTAACAAATTTAGGGATGATTTTTTTATCATTTCTAATATATGTTCTAATCACGTCATATTCTTGAATAATTGTGCCCTTGTCTCATGGACAAGACACATTTTTTCATGATGAAAGGCTTTTCATGATGGGATAATACCAGTGCAACGTTTTCTTGCTCCTTAGTTGGTATTTAGATTTTCATTTCCCTCTGTTACGAATTCATCATCTCATTCCTTAAGTGCCAAAAAGTAAGAGAATGGAAAGCCATAGTAATTTTTAGAAAATGGAACCCTTGAATATACATACAAGGGACCATAGCATCCCTATACAGGAGGAAGGGAACAAAATCCACTTACTTGGAAGCTAACAAATCATGTAATGAACATCAAATGTTGAGCATGCATATTATTCCACCATACTTAGGTACATCATTTAATTAAACTAAAAATGTCTTAGGATGAAGTGTACCTTTTATCATATGCAAATGCATCATCACCCACATATCCTTGTAATTGTAAATTTTGTAATTTCCGATAGCATCCCCACATCCTCAAGAATGTATGATATATTTATTCATTTGATAGACCTTCAATAATATGGAAACAAAAATATTTAAAGTTTCTATTCATAAGGTATTTGAATATATGAAAACACTCTTCTCAATATACAATTTACAATTGCAAGAGATTGTCGGTACCATGATAGGCCCAATCCGCACATAAGGGGTAAACATTTCACAAGAATAATTGAAACCTGGGTGGGGAGGATAACAACTTCTCCTCTTAGCCAACCAATACAAGACCCAATTGACTTATATATATTCATTCCTAGTTAACCTTATGGGAAACCCCAAGAAACTAACCCTATATTTCATAGATGGTACTCAATGTAAACCCATACATGTTGCTTATGGCACCTGACTTGATACATACATTGAATGAGGCATGCGACAGAGGAAATTGACCTTGATACCTCTTACGTGTTCTTGAGGATCCTATCTCAAAATTTTCCATCAAATTCCATGTAGTTTAGATCCATGTATTCCTTGGTTTTATCATGTTCGGTTCATAAATCTTACATGAAACTCTAATATTTTTTAGCTCATCCAAAATCTGAATGAAAATTGGTTTCTCAAGGTCCTTAGGTGTAATTTTATTATCGTATTGGTGTGTTAATTCCACACAACATCTTCAAAATAGTTTTCACTCCATAATGGAAAGCACATTATACAAGGTTAGACATTGACCCTAGTTTCAACTGTAATTGTTAGGATGTCTTAGATGTAAGTTAGTTAAATAATAAATTCAATTTTCAAAAATCATTACTTAGTAGACCTTGTACCTTGTCACCATTTGTTTTTTCCATGCAATAGTTTTTCACAGCAGACAATGGAGTACCATGTAATTTAAAGTGATAAAGGCTCATCTATGAGTCAATTGCTTGTTTCAAAGCAAAGGGGACAATACTCGTTATATTTTTTGTGAATGTGAGTCACTATATTTTGTGTTAAAGTGAGTAGGGGTTCCAAGCATTCAATGGAGAATCTATTGTACTTCGAATAGTGAAGGGGTCAAAATGACCATGATCAAGCTAGCAAGTGTGACTAGGGGCATATTCTAATCCCATCACTCAATTTTGCATGAGTCAAGAAGCCCCAAAATTATCACATGTTTTGATGTGAAGTAGATACACCATGGTTCACATTTGTATTGGTGAAATAAATCCAAGCCAATATATTGACTAATTTCTCCTCTCCTCATGAAGGATAGTCTTCACCATAACCCTTGAGATGGTGATTGGGTTCCAAAACAAATCGAATTCAAAACAATCATTGTTCAAACCACACCAATTGTTATTAAAACCACAAAGGGTTATGTGCATTCACTCTCGATCCAATGACTGCATTGAAAGATGAGTGCATATCACTATTCAAACATTCCATAGCCTCCTGGTCTGCAAACATTCATGAATTATGTTCATAAGAATTAGTCTTGTCCCACATAAATTAAGGCATAGAAATTGGCAACAAGATCTTTGCAACAAAATAATAGATATCAAAGATATAGAAGGACATTATCATCACTAGAAGTCAAATCAATGAAGTTACAAATGAATGGGACAACTTGTGCCAAAACAACAAAACATTTTCAATT
>JZKD02S2312986.1:12506-28387 GCA_000966675.3 Picea glauca
GAGAGGTCATTCCTTTGTTATACAAAGGCATGACTCCTTTTAATGGTTCAAGGATAAACATCACTTGATATAAAGAGATGTAATCATAGAGTTCATGTATAGATTCAACAAAACTATTTTGAGTAAATTAAGAATGTTGAGTTGTGGAATGAAAAAAAGAATTATATATATATATATATATAATTCTAGGCTCACATATTACAAAACAAGGCTATTCGATGCAACATATCATTTTCAAGTAAGTACTCAAGCATTTAATGTATGAATTAGGCACGTTGAAACCCTATTAGGTGATAAAATACTCGCCATATTTCAAACACAACTGAACAATCCAACTTTATCATTGCATAAACAAATAATTTATGTTACCAATCCAAAGGGGAAATGGACAGAATCATGATAAAATACAGTGAGCATATGCAGTTCGAGTTGCTTCAACTTCAAGTGCCAAATATTTCTTAAAATGTAGAGAGAAATGGCCCATTAATACTTGCAGACTAAACCATGCTCATAGGTATACAAGAAAATAGAAAAAAGGCTTAAGGGGAGACACTTTACAGTGGAGGGAAAAGTGGGTGTTTGATGCTAACTCTTGAATGCTTCAAATAATCAAGATGGGTCTATATGGAAGGGCCAATGCATTTTCCCCTGAGGGTTTAACCCTAAGCCCGTGATGGTTGCTTGATATTCATTACCAACCTAATTGTAAATTATATAAACTTAACATGATGAAATATAAGATCCCAAGGATGAATGGATTTGAAACAAAATGGTAGTAAATGGAATCTATAGTGGAAAGGATAGGGTGATAATTTTGAATTGACAAGTCATGAACTAGTTAGCAACACCATATATTCATTGTGACACACCCAGAGTAACAAAACCAACAATTTTTCTTTTCTTTTAAATACGATTTGCTCCATGCTCTGCTCGAAAACATACCCACTTCTTGGGTATATCTAAATTCTCCCTCTTGGGCTATTTTTCATTTCTGGTATCAATTAATTAAATGAAGAAGAACAAAATATACACATGTATTCATCAAGATTCTTGTTAACTATAAAAGTAAAATATTAACATGTCATGCATGAAAATAACGAACAAACAAGATTAGTATAAACACATAATATCTAAGAGATAATAAAATTACACAGCGGAAATAAATATACAACAGAGAAAACCATGACATAGAGAGAGAACTTATCTTTATTAAATCAATCACCAACTAGTTGCAGACCAAGGACGTTCCACTCAATGATAGACATTGTTGTTCGAAGTCTCAACCATAGGTCACCCTCGAGCCATGGCTATGAATCCACAAGGATGGTTCCAGGGTGTCACTCAGCTTCCTAAACTAGTCAACACTCAAGCTCTCACAGGTTTCTCAGCACATAACAATCTGAATTACACTTGAGCTCTCTTCTTTCCATAATGCACCCCTTTCTACGCCACGCAGTCCCTCAGGATATCTACCTCCTTCCAGGGCTCTAGTACATCTGTCCAAGAATCTCCATGCCAGGACTCTCGGGATTCACAACTATGAAAAAAACTTAACACTTGTCAATGCATATCAAGCATGCAAGCATTAATTCATGGATGGAATACACCAACAATTAATACATCCATCAAACATTGGATTCATCCTCAGCAATTCACCCCCAAGTCCCAATCCAGGAACAAGAATGAATGAGGAATGATAAATGATAAACAATGAATGGAAGTGTGAAAGAGTGAATGGAGAAGAACCCCCAACTTTCTCACTATATATATATATATATATATATATATATATATATATGAGAAATCAAGAACCACATGGCCTTCCTCCAAGAAGCTCATGCAACCATCTCTCTCCATTAAAACAATCATGGGTAAATTAAAATATAATAAAATGTTTTTTCCCCTTAATCCCCCTCTCTCGTGGAATCATAGCCCCTATAACTATTTTCCTTATTCGTCTAGTAGCCAACGATGCATTTTATTATTTATGAGGATCAAAGAATTACATTTCCTAGGCACTCCGGCCTCTTTCAATTGTTTGGGCGCTCTAGCCTTTCATCAAATAAACCAAAATACATTATTTAGTATGGGGACTCAAAACTGGGGTATTAAATTCCCCTCCCCCTTATTTTGGCATTGTCCTCAATGCATATTCAAAACATAAAATCAAAATTTCTAAATTCTTCAAAAAGTTGCGAGTACTTTGTCTGCATGGTATCTTTATGCTCCCAAGTATCTTCATGAATGTATTAGGTCCACTGCACTTTTATGAACTCTATAACTTGATTTCAAAGTACTTTGAATTTCCTTTCCAATATGCACACTTGCTGGACCTAAAAGTCTCCCTCTGGTTCCACCCGAATCAAATTCCAATCAATAAAATGGTTAGGATCGTGTACATACTTTTTCAGCAAAGAGACATGAAATACGTTATGCACATTCATGGAAGCAGGCAATGCAAGCATGTATGCGACTGACCCTGTTCTGTCCAATATTTCAAATGCACCACAAAATATTGTTGCTAGCTTTGTACAACTGCCCAACTTCAAGGAACTCTTCTTGGGTTTCACTTTCAAAAATACATGCTCTCCCACTTTAAACTCTCTTATTGTCCTATTTTTATCTTCATAACTTTTCTATCTAACTTGTGCCGCCTTCAAATTTTGCTTAATTCTAACCATTTGGTCTTCCATATCCTTGAGCAATTCTGGCCCAAGTACCACTCTATCAGTTGGGTTATCCCAACACTGGAGTATTGCATTTCCTACCATACAAAGCTTCAAATGGACTCATTTTCAATGAATCTTGATACCCATTATTATAGGCAAACTCAACCAAATGCAAGTAATCTTCCCATTTGGATGGCTTATCCATCATGTACATTCTTAACATGTCCTCAATCACTTGGTTCATTCTCTATGTCCTCCCATATGACTGTGGATAGTATGTTGTGCTAAAGTTCAGATTTGTGCCAAATCCCTTGAATAATCCCCTCCAAAAGTTTGAAGGGAACTTTGTCTCTCTATCTAATACAATTGCCTTAAGTATGCCATGCAACCTAGCAATCTCCCTCATGTAAATTTCTGCAATATTAGTTGATGTATGTGTCATTTTTATAGGGACAAAATGAACATCCTTTGTCAATTTATCAACCACTACCATTATTGAATCATGTTGCTTTGTTGTCCTGGGCAATTTAGTTATAAAATTAATGGTTACCACTTCCCATTTCTTCTCTGGAATTGGTAATGGTTGTAACAAACCTACTCAGTGGGTGTCTATGTTCATAATTCACTCTCTGACATTCCATACATATGGTGATGTGAGCAACAACATCTTTCCTCATTCTTGGCCAAAAGAATTGGCTTCTCATTGCTGAAATTATTTTTTGGTAACCGAGATATTCGACATACGAGACATTATGCATTTCTTTTAGTACCAAATTCCTAAATTCTCCGGAACTAGGAACATAAATTCTATTTTTATGCATAAGTAATCCATATTCCTTCATCTCACATTCTCTAATTTTCTGTTGTACATTTTCTTGTTGTAAGTTTTCTTTTACATGTAGGTAATGTTGATTTGTAATAGTGGCATCTAAAATTATGCTCTTCAAATATGATTGATGTATACTAATTGTTGTAGCATGCATGACATGTATTCTTCTACTAAGTGCATCAACAACTTTATTTTCTTTTCCTTTGATACGATTGATGTCAAAATCATATTCACTTAAAATTTCCAGCCATCTTGTTCGCCTGTCATTCAAAGTTGGTTGTTCAAAAAAATATTTCAGACCACTATGTTCTCTTCTTAATTAAAATCCCTTTCTCATGAGATAATGCCTCCACATCTTCAATGCATGAATGATGTTAACAAGTTCCAAGTCATGTGTGGCATACTTCCTCTCATATTCTTTAATATTTATGGACTCATAACCAATTACATGTCCATTTTGAGTGAGGGCTCCACCAAGTCCTTCCTTGCATGCATCTATACATAACACAAATTTTCATCTGGGTCAATAATTTTTAAAATAGGTGCACTAGTAAGTAATTCTTTCAACAAATTAAAGTTCTCTTCACATTGAACTATCCATTCAAATTTAATTCTCTTCTTTTGCAAGGAAGTGATGGGATGATAAATCTTAGAGAACCCCGCTATAAATATTCTATAGTAACTAGCTAATCCCATAAAAGATTTGACTTTTGAAATATTCTTGGGTGTTGACCATCCTCTAATGGATTCAATCTTCCCTGGATCCATTGTTATACCTTGTTCTGAAATAATTTGTCCCAAGCAATGGATCTGTTCTTGGTAAAAATAACACTTACTAAGCTTGGCGTACAACTAATGTTCCCTCAGCACTTGCAATACCAACCCCAAGTGGTGTTCATGCTCTTCTTCTGAATTAGAATAGATAAGCATGTCATCCAAGAATACAATGACAAAATTATCAAGATAATTTCTGAATATGACATTCATTTAGAACATAAAGACAACTGGTGCATTGGTCAGCCCAAATGGCACCACTACAAATTCATAATGCCAATACATTGTTCTAAATGATGTTTTCTTCCTTGATTCTTACCTGGTCGTATCATGGTCTCAAGTCTATTTTTGAAAATATATTTTCCCCTCTTAATTAATCAAATAGGTCATCAATTATGGGTAGAGGATACTTGTTTTTCACAGTGGATTTATTCAACTGTCTAAAGTCAATACAAATCCTCAATGTTCCATCCTTCTTTTTGACAAAGAGTATTGGTGCTCCCCAAGGTGAAACACTTGGATGTATGTACCCTTTCTTCATCAATTTTTCCAGCTGCATTTGTAATTCCTTTAATTCCGGTGTACTCATTATGTAAGGTGTTTTTGATACTGGGGAAACTCCTGGTACTAAATCAATAGACAAATCTATCTCCCTTTTTGGTGGAAACCCTGGTATTTCTTTGAATACATATTCAAACTCTTGCAGTACCGAAAAATCTTCAAGGATTGGCCCTTTTGTCTTTTCTATCTCCTCCACATGGGCTACATACAATTGGAATCCATTACTGAAACATCTCTTCATTTGTGAGGCTGAAATATCCCTTATATAAATGGGTCTTGGAATTCTTTTCACAATGCTTTGTTTTCCTTCTTCATCAAGGCATGTAAATTTCTTGTTATGACAGTCTAGGATAGCATGATGCTTGTCCAACCAATCCATTCCAATTATAATATCATAAGATCCTAATGGCATAATATTCATGTCAACAATTGTACCTTGTCCATTTATATTTATTAGGCAATTTCTAACAACCTCATTGATCCTTCTTTTGGTTCGAGTGGCTAGCTGAACCAAACTTTATTTCTCAAGCTTACTTTTCTACAAATGTAACCTATCCACTATTTTATGATCAATGTAACAATGGCTTGCTCCTGAATCAATTAAGATACCAACAAGATGATTAATGATCTTACCTTCCACCTCGATCATATTGGATTAGTACTCTGCTTGTCGGTCTTCTAGGGATGCATATATTCTTCCCATATCTTCTACTGTTGTATCCTCTTGGATGTTGTGCATGGTCTTCACTTTGTCTTTTTTTGTGAGGGAATCCGTGTACATGTGATCTTCTTTGCATGCCCACCATTGGATTGGTGGTCTTCCCGTTTTTCCCAAGGATTCTTCTATCTTGGATTCATCCTTAGCGGATTTTTGTTTGGGATATTTCTATTGAAAGGAGGTTTGAATCCTTTCCTTCTTTGATTAGACTTCTCTTTCTTCTTATCCTTCCAATATTTCTACAAAGACTCTCTTCCCTTGCCTTTCTCATACAGGTACTTAGCCTTCTTGATGATTTCTGTCAAAGTTCTAGGTTCATCATATTGAATCTTCTCTTTATAGAATGAATGAAGTCCACTCAAAAACCTTTTTATCTTCACCTTCTCATCCTTTATAAACCCCACATACTTTAGGAATCCCAAGAACTTATTTTCATACTCTACCATGGTCATGCTTCCTAGCCTGAGTTCAAAGAATTCCTGCATTTTCTTGTCATAGAAGTTCTCTGAAAGGTACTCCTCCTAAAAATATCTCTTGAACCAAGTGATCCTACTCTCATTAATGTGTTCAAATTGCTTCAATTGATCCCACCACATAGAAACTTTTCCATGCAAATGGTATGTGGCAATTCTTTCTTCAAGATTAGGTGAATAGTTGTGAAATTGAAAATACTTCCTGATTTCGAGCAACCATGCTTCAACATCATCTTCCCTTTCTATTTCAACGTCAAAGGATGGTGGCTTAAGATTCCTTAACTCTCCTTGTAAGATGTCCATTTCATCTCTTCTTATTTGGTTCCTAATAAGAGACACCTCTAGACTGCTTATGGAGTCTTCAGATGCATAAAGTATCCTTGTTGAGTGAGGAGGTGAGTGTTACCTATGAGTCCTACTAGCACTTCTGGAAGAACTAGTCCCTTTGTATTTATCTCTTCTTTCATGTTGTTTTCCTCCTTCCTCGTTTCTTGAGCTTGATCCCTTCTTTGCTTTTCTATGCGGCTGATTTAGGCTTCACATTACTTGAGCATTTATTTGGTTATGTTATTTCATTCATATCTCATTGTCTGCTTTATAACTCTACACTTCTATTTTCGGGCTTCTCACAGTCTCTATTAATGTCTCTTGTTCCCCTCTATCCCTGTGTCCATTTGATTCTGTCTCTGCATTTCTAACACTGATGTTTTGACCCTGGGTTGCTTTATCCTGATTGAAGGCTCCTTCCCCTTCCTCCATTTCCTAGATTTGCATTTTTATCTTGTTTATATCCCTTAATTCTGCGAGTGTGCGTGTGACAGAATCCTTGTTAGCCAAAACGAAAGCATAAGCATGTATATGCATTTCTGGAAAGGACTATAAAAGAATTATATATATAAATTTTCTCTTTTTTAATTTTCCCTAAGACCATCAATCATTTTATTCTGAATTGGTTGTGAGTGTTGCTGCTCGAAACAATTTTATGGGTGCATAACTAAATTCCTCTCTTTGAGAGCTTTCCAACAACTATTTTCTTGCTTAATTTCAAGCTCGGGTCAAAAGTTATGGCCTTCTGCAAATCCTTAGGTCGTTATTCATTAAATTCCACTTTAATGTCATGTGACATCCACGTCGCGCTAAGTCACTTGGATCGTTCGATGTGGTGTTGATGCGGGCATTGACGTGGCACCTACCACCTGGTCCCTTGGTTCCCTAATCAACGTTTTGAAACACTTCAAAGCCTTTATTTATCATCAGAATCTTCTCCGTCAGAGTGCATCCACTCTAGGCTTCACTTCCCACTCTGAAATAACTGGTCTGACGACACCCTTCTGGTAGATTTAACAGTCCTCGAAGTCGAGGAACCAACGAATCCGATTGTTTCAGAGTCTCCACCTGCACAACGGTTACTCTCCGCTCTCAGCGTCCATTCTCCATGCTACATATGGGGCCCATGAGATTTACGGTTGATGTCGTATCTGCCCTCTTGTCGTTCTACGACTCACATTTCTACTTGAATCCCTTTCCATTAGAGTATCCTAACTCCTATCTTGCTAACCACTCCAACCACCGCACTCTGACTGTAATCCCTACGATGGATCCAACGATTCCTAATATTGTCCTCCAATGGTCAGGATTCGGTTGAATTTTGCAACTGCTTGAAAGTCAAGGTCCATTCCTTTAACTCTTCCTACACGGCCTTGTGGGATTCACGATAGATCAACGACTGTCGTTATGTCACGCCCACTCACCAATCAACGACATAGATCGTTCATCGGAGTTCCTCCCGTCGGAGTGCATCCTCGTCCAAGAATACAACTCACTCTTATCAACACCCCTCTGATGAACGGTCGAGATCTATCATCCTATAGATATGAGGGTTAAGATTTAAAGCGGAGGCCTAAGGGCCTCCACGCCCAACTGGGACCACTCTTGTCCCGCCGAACAACCAACTGTCGACACGTATCATCCTCCAAGTACGTTGATTCCCATGCTGATGTCCTCGTCACCTTGACCGCCGAGATGTCACACCATGTCACCAAGACATCACCGTTCTCTCTCCTCCTACTCGAACCACACTAGACTTGCGAGTCAGATCATGGGAATATTTCCTAATAGATCGAAGGTCCTCCTTTTCTCTCGGAGTGCCTCCACTTTGGGCATCCAAGGTCACTTTGACCCTCAAACTCCGACGACACTCACCGCAATGGATCTAATGGCCCATATCTCTTCGAAGCCACTCTCTAATGGATCAATGACTATTGCATTCCCTCATCGTCGGACTCCGATACCAATCTTGGACTCAGACATCCTGATGGCAGTATCCTCCGACCAATGGTGGATATTCGTCCATCCTCATATCCAACGGTTGTCAATTAAGGGCGATCAACCAAAGGCTTAGGCCTAACAAGGGCCCACCAACTCACCTGGCACATCCGTCTACTACACGTGGAAATGGGGGGGCGTATCACAGGTTGAAAACTGGCAAGGTACAAAGGATGATGGGGCATCGATTGAACATAAGAACTGGGATTTAGACGTGGCGCAACTTTGTTGGGTTCTGTGACTCTTCGTGCTTCATGCAAATGTCACAAAGGTTTGGCCTTTATTTTTACACTGTTCATTCTCCTTTCTCTGCATGCATGTGGAATAAAGATTTACGCAGTCCACAATTTGACGGTGGATAATTCACTTAGAATATTGATCGACGGTGGTTGTTCGTTGGTTTCCTCGCTAGGCACACCATCGCTTCAGAGGCTCACATCGTGAAGGGAAGGCTAGATGAGAAGCTAGGGCCACGATGGATCGCCCGAGCACTATTTCCACGGTGATCTAGACACTTTTACACCTCAAGATTGTCCTATAGCCAATAATTGATTCAAGAAATACCACCAGAATTTCTATAACAGGCCTCTTCAGGGCCCGATGTTGTAAACCTAGGGCTCTGATATCAATCCGTGACACACCTAGAGCAACAAACCCCAAAAAATTTATTTTCTTTTAAATACGATTTGCTCCATGCTCTACTCGAAAACAGACCCATTGCCCGAGTGTCTCTAAATTCACACTCTTGGGCTATTTTGAATTTATTGTATCAATTAATTAAATGAAGACGCACATAATATACATATGTATTCATCAAGATTCTTGTTAATTGTAAAACTAAAATGTTAACATGTCATGCATGAAAGTAACCAACAAACAAGATAAGTATAAACATATCATATCTCAGAGATAATAATATTACACAACATAAATAAATATGCAACAGAAAAAACCATGACAGAGAGAGAGCACTTATCTTTATTAAATCAATCACCAACTGACTACAGACCAAGGACATTCCACCTTGCAAAGGAAAGAGATGAAATTTCAATAGACAACAGAATGTGAAAAGAGCTTCAATCAATTGAAACAGTTGTTAACCAGTGCTCCAATTCCGAGGATTGCAGATCCGAATGAAGATTTCGTGGTTTGCACCGATGCATGCAAAGAAGAACTTGGTGGAGTCCTCAGCCAAAACGGATTTGTAATTTGTTTTGAATCAAGAAAATTAAAGGAGCATGAAAGGCTCTATGCCACTCATGATTTGGAGCTAGCAATCATTGTTCACGCTTTAAAGAAATGGAGGCACTACCTCATGGGAAAGAGGTTTGAGCTGAGAACAGACCATAATGGCTTAAATATTTGTTTGATCAGCCTACATTAAATGACAAGCAAAGCAGATGGTTGGAATTCCTCTGCGAATATGACTTTGACATCAAGCACATCAAAGGAAAGGAGAACAAAGTGGTCGATGCACTCAGTAGGAGAGTGCATGAACTGCATGCTACAACCATTAGCATGTGTCAAACTGACATTAAAGGCATAATATATGAGGCTGCAAAAGAAGATTTGCAATACATGGAGTTAATGAAAAAACTACAACAAGGTAAAATGCAACAAAAGGTTAAAGATTTTAAATTGGGTAATGATAAAGTTCTCTTGTACATGAATCAAATTTATGTGCCCAATTCACATGAATTGAGAGGTACGATTTTGAAAGAGACGCATAATGTGCCTTATGATTAACACCCAGGATATCAGAAAACAGTGGTAGCAGTGAAGAGCCAATACTATTGGTCAGGCATGAAGAGGGAGATTGTTGAATACATTGCTAAATGTATAGAGTGTCAGAAGGTCAAGCTTGAACATAGACACCCTACAAGGTTGCTTCAGCCATTGCCCATTCCTGAGTAGAAGTGGGAAGTGGTGACCATGGATTTCATCACAAGATTACCCAGAACAATCAAGCAACATGACTCTATCATGGTGGTGGTGGACAAGCTTACTAAAGCTACGCATTTTATTCCAATGAAGGTTACTCACAAGGCAACCAATGTTGCAGATATTTATATGATGGAGGTAGCACGATTGCATGGCATACCCAAGACAATTGTGTTTGACCGAGACCCAAAATTTACCTCAAAGTTTTGGAGAGAATTATTCAAAAGGTTTGAAACAAATCTGAACTTTAGCACAACCTATCATCATGAGTTTGATAGGCAAACATAAAGGGTGAACCAAGTGATAGAGGATATGCTAAGGATGTATGTGATGAACAAACCATCTAAATGGAAATATTATCTACACTTGGTGGAATTTGCCTACAACAATGGATACCAAGCATCACTAAAGATGAGCCCATTTGAGGCACTTTATGGCAGAAAGTGCAACACTCCAGTAAAATGGGACAACCCAGTTGATAGAGCAGTAGTTGGGCCAGAGTTGCTCAGAGAAATGGAAGAGAAAATGCTAAAGATTAAACAGAACTTAAAGGTTGCCCAAGATAGGTAGAAAAGTTATGCTAACAAAGGAAAAACCCACAAAGAATTTAAAGTGGGTGATCATGTTTTTTTGAAGGTGAAGGCCAACAGAAGTTCCCTGAAGTTGGGAAACTGTTCCAAGTTGACAGTTAGATATTGTGGGCCGTTTGAAATCCTAGAAAGGATTGGACCAGTAGCTTACATGCTTGTATTACCTGCATTTATGTCTATACATAATGTATTCCATGTATCGTTGCTTAAGAAATATATACCTGATGCTAATCATATTATTGATTGGAATGTAATCCAGGTAGAGCAAAAAAACGCTTTTCAAGTGCATCTGGTACACATTTTGGATTGGAAAATCAAACAGCTCCGGAATCAAACCATAGGGTTTGTAAAGATCCAATGGCCCTAGTACAGTCTTGAGGACGCTACCTGGGAACATGAAGATGTTATGCGGGCATAATACCCACATCTTTTTGAAGATTTTGAAAATCTTGTTGAAGTTATGTAAATGAATTGCACTGAGGACAGTACAAAAATAAGGGGAGGGAATTGTTATACCCCAAGGTCGAGCCCCTGTTGAATTGCAATGATGCTTAATGATGTTATAGGTTGGTGAGCCAAATATTTATAAGTTGGAAGGCTTGTGTGTTTGCTAAGCTGGAGAGTCTATTTTTGTATATGTAATTATGCAGATTTTAATAGAAATACATCGCTGCATGTAAACCAACCACAAAGAAAGAGTTATGGGGGACTAAGCTCCACTAGGTAGAGAAAGGGATGGGGCTGAGAGGCTAGGAAAAAGGGGCTAAGTTTGAGGGCTTAACCCAAGGGAATATTATAATGTATTTCTTGAAAATACTAAAGTTGAGAAATAAACCCAGTTGTCCTAAGTTCCTTTGAGGAAGGAACAAACTCCAAGTGGAGAGGAACAAGCTCTTGGAGAGCCAAGTGTCACCCAGGACACATGCAGATTTATGTTAGAATTTCCACCCTTGTGGGAGGTTCGTTCACCATTCTTTCCATCTTCCTCACGCACTCAACATTGGGGCCAGACTACCTATGCACTCACGCAGGAAGACTGACCATTCTCACAAATTATCGCTCTAAGTGTTATGAGCATTGACCATTGTTGGCCATCTTTCCTCGCGAGTTCACTCTCACTATTCTTGCCATCCCTTGTTCCGTTCACGCACGCACTGAGCAGGCACACAACTAGAGCCATTTCCGCCATTGTGAACCTCTGTATTTTGCTAAGTTGTTCCCCTGCCTTACTCAGTTTTGGTTGTTGTGGTTTGAAGAGGTGGGTTGTCATGCTCGTGGTTGAAGAAGCAGGTTGTCGGATCTGTGAGCAACTCTCCAAGTGAGAGAGTTTGTTCGGGAAGTGATTTCTCTTGGAGGGAGTCCAGCAGCAGCTACAGAGCTCTGAGAATTCCTGATTCGGCTTGTTGTTGAAGCCCTGGAAGGGAAGTGGAGCAGTCGATGGACTGTGGAATAGTAAAGGTGCATATTCTCGGGGTGGGACAGGCATGTGGGGAATGTATGTGAGCAATGGGCGTAAGTAGGCTCCTTGGAGAAAATCCTTCATGTTGCATTGTGCAACTTCCCGAAACCTTAGCCCAACCTAGGATTCCTTTGTTCTGGGTGGAGTTTAGTCCCAGCTCGGGGGTGACCCACTATTGATAGCTTGGAGCAGCGTGGTCTAAGGTTGGGAGGTTCGTGGAAGGTATGCACGCAATCGGTGGTTTTTTATAAAA
Organism: Picea glauca; assembly: GCA_000966675.3. Taxonomy (NCBI): domain Eukaryota; kingdom Viridiplantae; phylum Streptophyta; class Pinopsida; order Pinales; family Pinaceae; genus Picea; species Picea glauca. The sequence goes on from JZKD02S2312986.1 coordinate 25,099, forward strand.
AGAGAAGTACCAACTCTATGTTAATTTTACATGTTATGTTAAATGTTGTATTTAGGTACATGTTTGAATGTTATCTGAATTGTCTGTATATATTGCATGTATGTGTTATTGTCGCTTCCGCATGAATCTGTGTATGAACATAATCTTTATCTCTGTTTAAATTTGCATTAGATATATATATATATATATGTATATCATAGCATGAGAAGTTCTTTTATTTCAAGTGACATTGCACAACAGAAGGCTGGGGGTGTTACAATATTTGATCACTATATGAAAGAATAAATCTCTGCATGTATAAAAGTCGGCAAGGCATAGTCCAAGTGATGAAGGGAAGCAGTTTTCAAAAGGTTAGAAGGCATTCAAACCTTATGGGAGAGAAAGTAGACTAACAGGCTGCTTCTTGACGACTTGATTTTGATGAGTTTGCAAATTACAAAACTGAATGATACTGCATATAACATAAAAAGATAAGCATACAGAAACAATTATATGAGCTCTTCCGACACTGATGTAGTTAAACTAGGATTATAATGCGAAGCCAATTTCAGGATTACCGATTATTATTCCAATTTCAAACTAATGGAACATTCGTTGAACAGAAACATGAAAACAAACTACATAAAGTTCATTTTCAAATGTTGCTTGAGACATCGCAATGTTCAAGTGTCAAACAAACACATCATTTGATATCAAAATATCTAGTAGGATGATATTTAGGCTATCATAAACACATTTAGTGAGTGCAAATTTGCAAGGAAATTGTGGAATAATATTTAACAGATCTTCCAGGACATCTTTATACACTGTTGGAGAACACCTGTATTTAAGACCTGGGGTTGTGCAAGAAAGTGGAATGAAATTTTCAGTTTGTTCTCTGACTTATATTTGTATCCTTCCTAGAGTGGCATTCGGTGGTGTAAAGAAAGGTTTTTGTAATGCAGATGGATGCATTTTATGGATAACTTAGCAAAACAAAGCTCTATCTTCTTCCAAATTATTTCACATGCTGACCTAGAGACTCAGTAAAAGATGCTTTCCCTCCTTTCTTAGGTAGGGAAGGTGAGCAAAGCTCTGCCAGGCTCCTAATTCTATGTGATTTTGTACAAATATATTACAAAGTTTTCCCAAAATGGAAAAAGGAAAGGCCTACTAGAATAGTTTTGCAGTAATAATTGTTCTTTCTCACAGACATGCTTGAGTGTTTCAAAATCTCAACTCTTTTATCATCTAGTACACTCAGTTCCCAAGTCATTTTCTGAACCAGAGTATAAACCAAGTGAATTGACATTCATAGACATGACTACTCACTCTCCGTCATCACAACCCTAGACATGAACGAAATACAACAGTAAATCCTTCACTCTATGCCATGAAGACCTGGTCCATGACCAAAGTATAATAACAAAACCCACTTTGAACTGGGTGCAATCCCAAAATAAGTGATCAGTGAAAAGTCGAATGAGTAAGATACATGAACTGGAGCTAAGACACCTAACCATTTTCCAGACTATTTGACTGAATACAATAATCCATTTACATAAATGTTGCTCAGGTTTATCACAACAGGTAGATATATTAGCATCCAAATGACACTTTTTTATGTTGCCAAGTTGGAAGCTAATTGAGACTAAAACATTCAGGAAAATTAAATATATACAGCACTAGAAATTGCTGAATGTTCAATAGTGCCCAGTTGTAGCTAAGGGATCATAATCAAATGCTTCTCCTGCCTTCACAAAACGACCTTTTACGCGCTTTCGTACATCCGCCCTAGCTTTACGAGAAGCATAGCGTATCTTCTTTTCATACCTGTTCTTCAAGTAAACATACCAGATAGTTAATTATTGTATTTTCATGGAATGTTCCAAGTTCTAACCCTGCAGATAGGAAACAATGCAAAACCTCAAACTTATGAATTAAAAACGATCCAGAGAAATCTCATCGATAGAAGCTTGAAAAGGCATATAAAAGATGGCATACATGCGGGCCTTCTTTTTCTCCTTGTATCTGATCATTGCATTGCCCCTAGCATTCAAAAATGCAGAATCAGTGTTTGTAGATCCCCATGGAGGCTCTCCCTTCAGAAAAATAGGGGATACATCACAGTCATGATAATCAGCAGCATTGCCATCCCCACTATAGCTTGAGAGAGATTGTGCCAAACTGGCAGGTGCTGGCTGCACAGGATGTCTAATATTGCTAGGTACATTTGGACCTGGTACACCTTGAACTGTTCTACCAGTTGCAGGATGTGGAGCGGCTCCCTCTTTTCCAGGTTCCTGAGATGACAAAGCTACTACATAGCCAGCTGGAGGTGCTGAAGATGCCTGGAGAAAAACATCACAAAGTATTAAACATAAGTAAACTGGAAAGGGATATGTAACTGGGATATAGTGTGATAATTTACTAATGCACATCAGACTAGTAAATTATTGAAGCTATTGAAATGGTTGGATTTTGTCTACTCTTGTAACAAACTGAAACATAACCATTGCACAGCAATTTCCACACTGGAATTTTGTATAAACAAAAAACAAAGATCAGAATATCAAGCTTCTTACAATAGTCAATGCCAAAAATACAACTACGCTGTTGATAGTTGCAGCATGCACCAAAACATTAGAAGCAATAAATTCAGGAGATATGAGTGGGATCTACGCTGTTGATAGTTGCAGCATGCACCAAAACAACAGAAGCAATAAATTCAGGAGATATGAGTGGGATTCAGGAACTCTGTAGATGTCACTTTACTCATTTGATTATTAATGCCAAGTACAAATGAATGATTGGAAAACTGAACATTTAAACTTCTGTCTAGGTGAAGGCGTAGAGCCCTGAAGTGGTCTTTTTAATATGGTTACTATTGGACTGGAAATAGTAATCATTCAAATAGAGGAGATGGAGCCCAGTATGGCTATTTCTTCCTTAAATGCAATCATCTCTTATTTTAAATCTTCATTAATGTTCAAGGAATTTGTTCCACATATGGAGTCATTTGAACCAAATTACCAAGGAGAAACATAGAAAATAATTGAATATATGATGCTTCTGAGGTTGATAAAGTAATTACCTTTTGTATAGATTGGCTACAAGAAACATGCAAAGCTACTATTTTAAGGGATGTACTACCAACTTAAAGTGATTTCTCAATATGGTGATTATAATATCATACAATGGTAATAGTAAGTTAGATAAAATGATTTTTATATTGAATCTTTGGATGATGAAGACCACTCATATTCAAACTATGTTTCAGGAATGTGCAAAGTAATGGATATTTCTATTC
>JZKD02S2313008.1:0-10132 GCA_000966675.3 Picea glauca
GACAACTATGATTCAACAACAAAGAACAAAATGGCATGATAAAACCATCAAGCATAAGCAATTACAAAAAGGTAATTGGGCTTTATTGTATGATTCTCGGTTTAAAGAATTTCAAGGGAAACTACGTACCAGATGGCTAGGACCTTACGAAGTGGATACTGTTTTCCCCAATGGAACAGTAAGGCTCCTAACAATTGATGACTCTAAAACACTGTTATTAGTAAATGGTCATCAGTTCCATCTGTACTAGCACCCCATTTCCAAAGAAGATTTTAAGGCCACATGTGTGGCAGATTCACATTATCTCTTTTTAGGGGAGCCTCCTGCCCTTCACTGCAGTTAATTTTTCTGAATTGTATTCTTTAGTATTAGATTAAATTTCTTTTACTAATAATCCCTGTCAAGGAATGGCATGTTACAATTGATTCTTTTGCAGATTCTCGATCTAGAAAAGGCCTACCAAGAAAGGACAATCTTACTACAAGCAGATCCAAGCTTCATTTTGTGAAGCATTGCTCCCTCTTTCTTCAATCCATTCATCTTCATTTCCCATTCAACATTCCCATCATTCATCCCCTTTTATTTTCTTTCCTTTGCATTCCCTTTCCCCATTTTCCCATGGCTAAAACACCACTCTTCAGCAACATTTTTCCTCATTTTCCCATTGCTGAAACACTACTCTTCAACAACATTTTTCCTCATTTTCCCATTGCTAAAACACCACTCCTCAGCAACATATTTCTCATTTTCCCATTGCTGAAACACCACTCTTTAGCAACATTTTCCCATTTTTCCCATGGCTGAAACACTACTCTTCAGCAACATTTTTCCTCATTTTCCCATTGCTGAAACACCACTCCTCTGCAACATTTTTCTCATTTTCCCATTGCTAAAACACCACTCTTTAACAACATTTCCTCATTTTTCCCACTGTTGAAACACCATTTCTTCAACAATATTTTCCATTGTTAAAACATCACTCTTCAACAAACATTTTTCCATTCTTTTCCTGTTGCTGAAACACCACTTTTTCAACATTTCCTGTCATAAAAACATCTTCTTCGGCTCTTTCGCTCTCACTTCTTCTATTTTTCATACTACATTTTGTCCTTTCACTACCTTCTCCCATGATTAAACAAACCCTTGATACAATGTCTCTCATAAATCCAAAGTCTCTCCAATGGTTACTGCAGATCTATTATGAACATGCACTATATTTTTTGAAGTACAAATCAAAGGTAAAGATGAGGTATGTAAACTTTATATGTAAATACAATTGAACTATGGCTAATGAGAAGATTTTGATTCATTATGACCATTCACTTAAAGTCACTATTTTATCCGTAGTTGGGGAGGGGGGGGGGGATATCGAAATTTTATGCCATCATTTCACATGAACTGACTACCATCACTTTTTTTTACCCATTATCTCATCCTTTCACCATCATTTACATGCCCTCATTTGCAAAAATTACTCTGTTTGGGTGTGGTTACTTGACTCTACGACTGTGCATTCTACTGAGCTGAATAATTATGGGAGGTCCTATTATACGATATGAACCTGCCACGACAACCCTGCTAGAATTGTATCCAGAAGTCTACCAAATCTTTCAGTAGGCAGGTTGGCTGGGCTATTTTCAGAGGCTCCAGGGATTTGATCAACAACAGGTTCTTCAATTTGCTCATAATCTTCAACAAGACCATTCTATTGTTTAAGGGGTTCATATTCCAGTCACAAAGGATGATATAGCACAGATTTTGGGTCTTCTCGTCATTGGCATTCACTGGTTCAGCCGCAAACATATTATTCTTAATGCCCAACAGGATTTTCTCTTGCCAGGAGAACAAGTTGAGCCTAAAGCCCGAGGTGTTCGACTTGGCTCGTTGCTACCTCCTTGGCCGAAAGTTGCAGAGTTTGTCAAGAACTACCTTACCTGTGAAGTTCGATACTAGGTAGTTTACCAGTATGACTTTGTCTTGTTATCTCATTTACAACGTGCTAGACTGGTGAATATTCCTTACTATCTGCTTGAATGTCTTAGAAATATGTCGCATTATTGTAAACATGCTAAAAATCTCATCCTTTCCCTCACCCATCATAGTCTCATTCAATTACTCATCCAAAAGGGTTTTGTCCAACAAAACCCTCTCCTAAACAATCCACCCATAAACCCTCAGGAAGTTGTTGAACATCCTGAAAATCCTCATGAAGAGCAACCACAAAACCTTCCTAACCCTCTAGAAATACCTATTAATCCGCCTATAGATCCAATTGATCCAATTAACCCTCCTACCATACCAAATTCGTCCCACAATTTACTAGAATCATCTACTCCTACTGCTCATATCCTTAATGATGATTCTAAAGAAGATAAACTTGATAACCCTCCCTGCTCCATCACTGAGGAAAAACCCACTCGCAAAAGAAAGAAGCAAACGACTACTTTTCCTTCCTTTTTACCTAAAAAATGAATGAGGGCTTCAACAAAATAAGCCACTACTACCACTACCCTAAACCCCCAACCCATTTTGCTAAAATACTATACACCTCTATCCTCCCAAATCCCTGAATTTTTACCTGTTCAACCCATGGGCACTGAAATACAGGAATCAGATGCTCAGGATGCTGCAACAGTAGCTGTCACACAAGAACTAGCTACTCATTCAGTAGTTGTTACACAAAAACTAGCTACTCATTTAGTAGCCGAAACACAAGAACCAGCTATAACTGTTACACAAGAACCAACTACAGCTGAAACACAAGAACCAACTGCTGACTTCATTCCTAAAATACAAGAATCAGATGTCCAGGATGCTACAATAATAGTTGTCACACAAGAACTAGCTACTCATTCAGTAGCTGTCACACAAGAACTAGTTACTCATTCAGTAGGTACAGCTGAAACACAAGAACCAGCTGTTGACTTTATTCCTGAAATTCAAGAATCACATGCCCAGGGTGTTGCAACATTATTTTCTTTACATCAAGTAGCTGAAACACAAGAATCAGCTACTGATTTTGTAGCTGCTCCACAAGAACCAGCTACTGAGGTTGTGACCGTTACACAAAAACCAGTCACCCCTCTTGATACACCAATGACAGATCAACAACCAGAACCAACAATGGCTTCTCTCTTACAAGAGACTGAGTTTCTAAGATCATAACTGGAAGCTTACAAGCAAGAGCTGGTAATGGCAAAGGAAGCCTATGATAGGGAACTTAATTTGTACACCTTAGCTCGCGTAGCGGCCATGGAAGAGAAAAACACAAAAGATGATCAGTATAGAGAGTATATGTGCAGCCAATGTGGGGATATTTATGATCAAGCAGGCTACAAAGTGGTTTAAATCCCAATGCCTAGAGATTCCCCTGCACCTACGACTTTTGAAGTTAAAAAAGAGAAACGCCCTACTGTTACACAAGAACTAGTAGGACCTTCAAAAATTCCAAAAAGCAAAGCTAATCTACAGGAACCCTGGCCTACAAAAACTATTAAATATGAAGCTCCTGTTTTCATTAGTAAAGCTGTTCAGACTCTGCCTATTGATGAATCTACCCCTCCTGGAAAGATCAATGCCCCTACTTTTGTGGAACAAACCACTCAGACTTTACCTCAGCCTACCACTTGCGATGCTGAAACACAAACTTTGCCTATTGATGAATCTTCTCCTCTTGGCAAGATCAGTACCCCTACTTTTGTGGAACAAGCCACTCAGACTGAACCTCAGCCTACCACTTGCGATGCTGAAACACAAACTCAACCATGGAATGAGAAAGTAGTAATGAACAAATGGAAAAAGGAGTCTGCTATTACACAGGAACAAAGTTTGCAGGAGCACAGACTACTTTGGCTAAACCACATATATTAAAACTGGGAAGCTTTGGAGTAAACATGCAAAGAATCTCGTGCCCATAAGAAGAAGAATGAGGAGTAAAAATCAAATTGCTCCTGATGTTCAATTTGGTACAAAAATTGTTGGCTTCTAGGAAACCATCCTCAAATTACTCTATTTTCCTTATAGAACGACTTGCATTCTTTAAGATAAAATCAATCAAAGAAGGAAGACCCTATGTAGTGTTCAAACCAGAAGAATTTTTTCAAAATTTTGCAGAAGCCTCTACTATTGATCAGCATCTACTATGTGAGGTATATCTTCATAATGAAGCCATTACTGAGAATAAACAGCTTAATCTTAATCCTCTTGTTGGTGATATCCAGATTCGGGCACTCACCTCCTTCCTTACCAACTAGATTACGTGGTAGAATGATTTTCTAGCTGCCAAGCATAATGAAGATAACCGTCTCCTCTGGATACGACCAGAACCACAGAACGTTGTCACCTTTGTTGCAGAATATTATCAATTTTTTAAGAAACTAGGGATGACTCAATATATATGGAAACTACATGCAACAGTACTTCAGGATTGTCAACAGTTTATTAAATCCATAGAGATTGCTGCCCTAAAATCAAATAACATGTTTTGGCAACAATCTTCTGAGAAAAGGCAGGAGCACAATCCCTTTAGTCCTACCAATCTTGAGACAACAATCTTCTGGGTACCTAGTTACATCAAATGTGTCCAGCAATGTGCTGAAAATTGGATAGGTTATCAGTTCCATTTTCCCATTCTGTGGATGCCAGCAGATAAGTATCAAGTTCATCATAGGTTTCCCAAGAAGGTAGAAGTAGCATCCTGGCAAAGGCTACAACATGTTCAATGATTCAGATCCCTAACAGACAGTACCTTCTACAACTACTACTTAAGTAATTTGCACGCCCAGAGTCAGTATCTGGATTCTGATTCAGATTGAAGTTGCCTCAGGACATGCAACCTTTTAGTTGGGGAGGATGTTAGGACTCTATAATGTACCTTTTTTCTCATACTTTTTGCTATCATTACATCCTTTTCCCACTCATATTTAAGCCTACATTATCACCTTAATCTATTTTTCCAAAGGTATATAACGTTTCTTCTCTTTGCTATATGTTTAATTTGTTTTACATCTAATTTTACATTACTCTCATACTTAGCCATTAATCAAAAATATATAGTTGCTAAAACAGTTTGAAGATTGCAGTTAATATATCGTTGCTGCTTGAAGACCATGTTGCTGAAACAATCAAACAGTACGCAAATCCCATTGTTGAAACAGTCTGTAATTTGCGATGTTGAAACAAAATTTCACATACAATAGTAACAAGAAAAGATAAGGAGTTGTTACACTGGCTGCAATAGTTGTACCTTAAGACAACACCATTACAACCATCGTTGTTGCTTGAAGACCACGTTGCTGAAACAGACAAATAGTACGCAAATTTCGTTGCTGAAACAGTATTTCACATACAACAATAACAAGAAAAGATAAATAAAGGAGCTGTTACACCGGCCACAACAACTATACCTCAAGCCAGCACCATAACAACCACTGTAACAACATTTTTCTACGGAAGATCAGAATATCCTATTCCAGCATAGAAGATTAGATCAGACTAAGAATAGGATTTGTATGTACACATGTAATATTATGCTTAATTGTATTGAGAGGATTCTCCTCTTTAAATAGGGGAGAAATCATCATTATAGGGGAGATTACGAAAGGCTTAGCTAGAAGGGAATTATAGAAAAGGAGCGTGTTCACTTTTGCTATTGTAACTTGTCACATTTAATAGCTGAATAAAAGATCATTCTGAGCATTTCTTCTTAGTTCCTTCCATTTCTAGGGAATCTTGTGAGAAGGAGAGGACCCACCTTCTTCACAAGATTCACCCATTAGTTTCTGTAGCGTGTTAGTACTATTTTTATTCATACCTTGTTAAAACTCTGTTTCAACTGATTATTACATCGTTTTCATACAATTCATTCCTAGGCAATTGTTGATCATTTTGATTGGTGATTCTATTTATAGAATGAGTTTATGAAAGTGTGATAGTTAGAGACAGGTGCTAAAGATTCCTACTTGGGGAATAGGGTCCTATTCTCTATTACAGAATAGTTAGTCTTCTTTGCAGTATGCTGAAAGGTTCATTTTTCCTAGGTTGTTGTTTCTTAATGTAATCCAGGATTTTTCTAATAATTATTTTCCTTTGAATCTTAAACTCTGTAATAGATAGATTGCTTTTACTGTAATTCAAAGTAGAACTTCAGTCTGTTTAAAGCAAGGTGTGATTAGTGTAACTTTTACTACAACTTTGGATTTCTTTTGAGATTGAGCATATACAGTGTGTGATTTCCTTTGAAATAAATAGACTTCCCTGGGTTGACAATTTATGTAACACTTAATTGTTTTAATTAATAAGCAATTATAGTGACCAACATTTTGGCGCCGTTGTCGGGGAAGGCAATTATAGATTTCAAAAGCATTTACATTTTTCTTTCAGATGTACAGATTGCATGAGAAGATGCAGTTCCCCCCAAGGAAACTGACCCTACAGGTGGCGGGGGCAGAGGAAGAGGGGGAAGAAAGACTTTTATCGACAAGATTATATCAAAATATGAATATGTTGTTCCTCAATGACCAAACTCTCAAAAACCAAAGCCTCAACCTTCCTTTCAAGTGAACTTTGAAACGAAGACAGTTGAAAAACCAGCAGACAACATTGAGGATCGAGCAAGTGTAGTAGGGGAACAAACAGAAGAAACCATGGATGGGTATAATGAAGAATTGCACCATGAAGAACAGGTAGGTCCTGAAGGAGAGGTAAACGATGAAAACTCTTTTTCTACCTTAGGATTTCCTATTGGTGATATTCCTAGAGAAGTAACCCCCATGAAGAATATTCCACTTTCATCTTTACCTAACTTTCATGGTTTATCTTCTAAAGATCCTGATGAATTCCTTTTCGAGTTTGACATATTATGCAGAAATTATGATTACATTTCCAATGGTAAAAAATTAAAGCTATTTCTAGAAACATTAAAGGGAAATGCATTAAGATGGTTCATGAGTCTTGGAGGTCATGTAATCACAACATGGGATCAGATGAAACATAAATTTCTGCACAAATATCAAGACTATTGCCGAACAAGAGAAAAAAGAGAGGAACTATTCAAGATGATACATAAAGAGGATGAAAATATAGAAGACTTGGTGGAAAGGCTACAGTGTAATCTACAAAGATCCAGTCACCCTGATGTAAGTAAAGATATTCTTAAAACAATATTATTAAAAGGAGTAAGGGATGACTGTCTAGATATGTTGAATATGCTTGGAAAATGGAACATATCTAAAGAATCATATGATGAAATTGTTAACCTCTATAAAAGATGTTCAAGAGGAGCTACAAGGAATAGATCAAACACCAGGGATACCACATTTTCAAGAGTTCAAAAATCAGCCAGTGGAGGAGCAACAAGAGCCGAAATAGGTAATCTACTAAAGGATTTTAAAACTGAAATGTTAAGTTCTTTTTCTTCACAAATTGACACCTTGCAGATTAAAAAGAAACAAGCCGAAGCAAAAGCAGTTATGTCCATCTTTTGTTCCAAATGCAGAGAAAAGCACCCACGAAGGGAATTCCCATTGGACAAAAAGCCAATTTGCACCATTTGTGATAAGGATCATGAAATTCAACAATGCCCTTCTTTACCAGGAATCAAAGAAGCATTACAACCAACTGATGAAGAAGTTGAAGCTGTCTATCTGTTGACACAGAGAAGGCAATGGGAACTGCGGGGACAAGGTATGAATCCTAATATTCCATTTACATCTTCTAATCGTTGGAATAATTATCCTTCTTTTAGTCAAGCAAATTACCCTCCCTTTAACCAAATGCAATACCCACTCTCCAATCAAATGAATTACCCACCCAAGCAGCAAACAAACCCTCCCTTTGTAGACCCAACAATATGGACACCTTGGCCTTCACAAAAACAACCTTACCTTAAAAAATGGAGTCCAAATTGGAGAGGTCAACAACCCCCGTTCCCAAATCAATTTCCTCATTTTCAATCACAATTTCAGCAATCACTCCCTTTACCATCAGGTGGTCCATCGAATAACCAAATGATGAGGCCCCAACTACCTGTACAACCTAACCCTAACCCCAATAATAAGGCTATGCAGTGCATTGATATTCAAAACCAGCCTATAATTTCTCTTTTCCCTACACAATGCAATGATATTCATTTACAAACTGGGAAAATAGTAGAACCTATCATTGATGATGTTACCTCCTCTGATTCCGATAAAGAAGAAATAAAAGAGAACAATTTACCTGAAGAGGTACAACCATCCTCAAACACTGTTGTTGAAACAACAGAACCACCATTCCTTGAGCGTTTAACTTTGACTAAAACTCATGAGCCACCTTCTTTCAATATTCTAGGGGAATTACAAAATCTCTATGTCAAAATTCCACTATTACAAGCACTAAGAGATGTACCAATTTATGCCAGAACTATGCGAGACATTTGTGTTAAGAAATCTGGTAGGAAAACTAAAGATCCCCTCACAGTTCATGTCATGGGTGATTTGTCTGCACTAATGTCGGGTAAAGCTCCTCCAGTTAAATATGGTCATCCCAGACATCCTACTGTCATAGTGCCAATTGGAAAAGAAATAATTCCTCGAGTTCTAGTAGACTTAGGCGCTGCTATCAATATTATGACTCTTGAAACAGTAAAATCAGAGATACTCCAACGATTCCAGAATTAGCTGACCATTCTACAATCAAATCGGAAGGAGTTATTGAAGACCTAATCATCTCATTTGAGTCCTAGAATTATCTAGCTGACTTTGTGGTATTACAACCTAAAACAAAGTTGGGGGGTCATTCTCTAATTTTGGGCAGGCCATGGCTAGCCACATCAGATGCCTTTATCAGCTGCAGATCTGGTTCAATGACAATTTCCAATGGATATGAGACCAAACAGTTAACCCTCTACCCTCACACTACACCCTTGATTAATAATGACAATTCCTTATGGGTCGACTATGATGATCAAACTACTCAACCTATCTTGACTATTGGACAAGCCTTAAGCCTTAAAGATGCCACTAAGGATGAAGTAATTAATAATTTTATTTGTGAACCCTCCTTTGTGACTCCAGAAATGCATAATTAATTAGCTGCACTTTGTGAGTCAGATACCCAAGAAAACCTTAACTCTGAATACCTACCTCAAACATCAGCTACCATCTCTTCTAAAAGTATACCAGTAGAAATTGAACCTGGAAAAACACTGAATATAAACCCCAACTTAACAGTTGCTAAAACACAACAATTAATGAAGTTACTTCTTGAACATAAGGAATCATTCGCATGGGACTATACAGATATGAAGGGAATCTCTCCTGAATTATGTACCCATCGTATCTATATCAAGGAAGATTGTCGATCGATCTGTCAATCTCAACGACGAATGAACCCTAATTTAAGAGAAATTCTTAAAGAGGAACTTAAAAAATTAATTAATGTAGGGTTTATATATCCTATATCCGACAGTGAATGGTTTTCCCCGTTGGTAATTGTTCCTAAGAAAAAAAGAAAATGGAGAGTGTGTGTAGATTATAGAGCCTTAAATAAAACCACTCAAAAAGATCATTTTTCGTTACCATTCATTGATCAAGTGTTAGATAGTTTGTCAAGGAAGAAATTATTCTCTTTCTTAGATGGTTTCAGTGGGTATAACCAGATCAAAATTGCACCCCAAGACCAAGATAAGACCACTTTTACTATCCCCTGGGGAACTTTTGCTTATAGAGTCCTCCCATTTGGACTATCTAATGCACCAACAACCTTTTAAAGAGCAGTTATAGGAATCTTTTCTAATATGATTAATGACTCTATGGAAATTTTTATGGATGATTTTACCCCTTATGGTGTCTCTTTTGAGGAAGCACTACAAAATCTTGAGAAAGTACTTAACCGATGTATACAAGCCCACCTCTCCTTAAGCACTGAAAAATGTCATATGATGATGAGTGAAGGAGTGGTACTTGGACATTTTATTCATCTCAAGAAATTTAGGTAGATCCATCCAAGATACAAGTCATTAAATACCTTCCTATTCTCAAAACCCAAACAGATGTGAGAAGTTTCTTAGGACATGTTGGATACTATAGAAGATTTATCAATTTTTTTTCCAAAATAGCTTCTCCTTTTTTTGTGTTACTTATGAAAAATGTTG
>JZKD02S2313019.1:32946-47742 GCA_000966675.3 Picea glauca
TCTTTGACCAGCCTCCCCACGCAGATTGAGCTCGGATTTGATGTCAAATCGACTTGGGAGCCGATCCATTAGTGGTTGGGAGGCCGACCAGCTTCATAAATGCGTTGTTTGGCAGCCGCGTGGGTTTTTCACCCCACAGCTGCGCATATGCACCCAAAATACGAAGATGTTGCGTGCGCACGTGTGCCCAGTGGGTGCATCACGCTTTTTAATTTTTTGGCCATTTTTGCATAGTTTTGACCCTTTTGCTGTGCTGTGGAGTTAATCCTTGTGCCATGAACGAATGTTTTTCTGTGTTGACGATGCGGAGTTCTTGTCGCCCTGTGCGGACGAAATTTCAGTGATAACACCCTCCTTCGACCTTATTTCCCACCATTATTGGACACCTCAGATGTAGGAGAAAAACTAACACCAATAGAGCTCAACCCCAATTGCATACAACAATCATCCAGTGATTAGATTGTGGACACACAGATCAAGGGCACTCAACAACAAAGGATCCATCTTTATGGAGTCGTCAAAGCAATGCAGCACTTGCACCAAGGCAAGTGGCTCACCCAAGGCCAAATTTAACAGAAATTTCCTCATGTGATGGGGGAACTCAACGCAATGGATACCATTTCTTCCAAAGGAGGGAGGATTGATCCAGGTGGATATCGGTGGCCACTCACCTTTTCCAGCTGGCTCAAAATAGATTTCTGGCAATTTTTGTAATTAACTATTTTTAGCAGTTTTTCGAGTCCTAAACTTCCAGAGCCATTTTGAGGCCCTAAACGACGTTTTTTTGGGTATGTTGCAGTTGAAATTTTTCATCATGAAATTTTAGGCAACTGTTGTAGTCCTCAAATAAATATTTCCAATGGTCTATAGTATTCCTAAAACGGATATCGTATGCAAATGTTACGTGACCCCGGGAAGTTGATGTACTGACTTACCCAAACAGGGCCCACATGACTTTTGGCGCTTCATCTCCTAGGGTTAGTTTTTTGGATGTCTAGGGTTTCTAAAACTATTTTTTATTGTAAAATGACCTTCTGAGCCTCATTGTAATTATCTTCTTGTGAATGACTGCATTCGTCACATCTCTCCTCAAGGATAAGCCGCCACCATTCCAGCAAGCTTGTTTTCTGCTGCATTTTACAATTTCAACTTATTTCCTTATTGAATAGAAAACTTGTTTTATTGTATCTCTGTTATTCTTTGTTAAGAATTTGTTAATAATCGATAGTCATTTCGTTCTGCACATAAAATCTGGATCACTTGCGTGGCTGAACTTTCTTCACTTTTATGTTCTAGGTCTCTAGGAAGTTCTTGATTTTGGTTCCCATCAAATCTGTTTCCTTCTTCATTCTGTGCTGACATTTTCACGATAGGAAAATTTTTCAGTTTGTAACAGAAAATATTCTCATTATATTTTTCCTTCAGAAACAAAATACAATTTTGGTGTTTCCCTCAGGTCTAAGCATTGTAACCTACAACTCTTATACGATATGTAATGTACCCCAAATTTCACTAAAATAAGAAAAAAATGTCAAGGAAAACTAAAGTCTATTAATCATCAAATATGTACGTGACACGAGAACATATTTTGTTATATATCTTATTTCACTATTTATACACATAGAAGTTTTACTCTAGTGGATTATCCATCCCAAAGATCTCAAGGAGATTTAAATACAACCTATCTCCTATTGTTCTATTTCATCATAGTGTTGTTGCTATATTAGATTCATACATTTATTCATATTGAAGAATTAGTGGCTATGACTGTCAAAGTCCATAGTATAAGAACGAGGGTTACATCAACAAATACTATCCATATTAAAATAGTGTCATAAACTATGTTATAAACCATGTAAGTGATATAATTCATGGAAACAAGATTAAAACATTAGCGGACATAGTGTTGAACTAGGAGACATAACTATCCAAGTTAAATTCTATTGGCTAGGGTTTATAACACCCATAACAACATACTACTTTACCATAGTGTAACGAACTATGTTTAAACAATGAAAAACAAACGATGTACATACAACAATAAAAAATTGTATCTATACGCATATGCTCACATAGTTTTTCACGATGTAAGGTTAAACATATACACACAACATTTAAGTTGTTCGTAATTCGTCTTTGAATTGGATGGAAGGTCAAGTATAAACCTAGGTCATTCTAACATGTATACATTTACGTTATGGTCGGCCCATTAATGGTGATAGCTTATTCCAGTACCCTCTAGAACTAACATTACAGGGAACCGCCCGATATGGGATTGCCACTTCTGTTTATTTCACATGGAAAAGGTGTGGGGGCGTATCAGTCCCTCTTACCCCACTAGCGAGGGGCTTGAAGTGTCATTCATTCTTTGTAGTAGACTTTTTGGTCTCATAACACATTTTTCCTCTGAACTGGATGTGGCCGATGATTTTGGTAATGCTCATCTTTGGTGAGGGATGGAGGTAAAAAACACATTCTAGTGTTCTCCACGCGCATGGGTGATTAACCGTTCTATTTATTAAGTTCTCTATGCAATGTCTTCTTTATGGAAAAACATTTTATGTGTAATGTATCGTATATGTGACGCGATTTGTTTTTGGGTGTAAATGCATTCTTTGTATAATTTCCTTCTTTCTCTCTGCAATGTATACTCTATGTAATGTGTTCTCCGTCTGGTACAATGTAATATTTGTTAGGTTCTATTTCACATACCTTATTTTTTATTTGTGTTTGAGGGTTGATATCACATGATAGTTGTACTCTCGTATGTGTTTTCATTCCAGGTTCCAACGTATTCAAGATTTCATTTGTAAGTTAGGTGAAATCCCTTAAGTTTCTCACTCAGGTTTGAGGGGGTTACATAGTTTTCTTCTTTACTGGATATCAGGATTCAAGCTTGTATTCTTTTGGGTTCCTTCCTAGTAAGACCATGCTCGGAATCACTATTACTATAAGTTAAACCCTCTAAAAATTTTCTCGTTTTGGTTTTTTTAAAACTAAACATAGGTCATTACACTCGCGACCTTTTTATGGAGGGTGTTGTAAAAGAAATAAACATTCAGTTCAAAGGAATCTATAGGAAGACCCTGGTTGAAAGTCACGGTTGAATGGTTATAGTGTTATTCTTTCATTTTTGGATTCATCCAAAGCATCTGAAACTTACTACATTGATTGAATTTGTTACAGACTTGACGATTGTTTAAACTTTGTAGGTAAATTCATAATTACACTATGTACATACATGGCAACATTAAAATGCCCTTATTCATTTTGAAAATAACAACAACACTTCTTTGTATTCTCTGGTTATAAAATTTATCTGCCAAAAAGAATCATACTCTGTCACATGGCCAACTGGGCAACATCTTTTACTTGATCGCTCGTCTGATACAATAATAAATAAATCATTTACATAATTTAAGGTTTTTCTAATGTTCGACAACTCTATACTAAAAAAGGAAAATGGCATACTTGTTTATGACCTATTATACCATATTCTTGTATTCATTTGTTGCATCATGTGTTGAATGTATGAGGCAAGATAATCATAGGGTTTGAACACATTTTTTCATTGTTAAACTTTAACCTATGAATTAGGTTCTTATTGTAATTTTTATGCACTCAGATTTCATCCTTTGAACTTATGTAAATGTTGCTTGATTCAAAGTTTCTTGCTATGATTATTACCATATAAATATATGACCAGATCAGATCCTGTGCATCTCTGTCATTATTTCTTAATTAATACTTTCTTTACTACAAGTATTATCCTTGTCAAAATCATATATGTGTATTATGGAACAAATGACTAGTTTTGTTTTTTAAATGTTAGATTCTCCACAATAATTTCTTTCCATTCTTTAACCCTCTGTACAACATTTGGTAATTTCTTCGAAGTAATACCTATTGGTTAATAAAATATTCCCTTGATTACAGTCAATATTTTTCTATATATCTGTTCTCTGAAATTTATGATCTAAAGATATGTATAGGGGTCATGAAGCCACAAAAATTGATTAAATGGTTTTTCTTACTTCTCTTTTTCATAAGTAAATAAATTCACATGTATAAAAATTGATGATGCATCCCTTTGTTCTTGCGAGGGAAACCATTAGATGGATTATGCATCCAGTCCCCTCCTGATTCGTGGGTCGACTTATTTGAAAGGAAAATGAAGACACTCTATATACAGTCAGAAGATAATATAAGTTAAGATTTGAATCAATTAATTACCTCATTATTTAAAATTTTTTGACATTAGTAAGTTAGTAATACCATTGTATGGCTCTTTGTAGTTTGAGAGAAAAGAAAGTGCACTTGGTGAAGTAAGTGGCATGTCCACAAAAGGTATTCAGGTTCCATATCTCTTCCACCAGGCCATCAGAACATGAATGAAACTTATCTCAGTAAATAAACACCAACTGCATGTAGACCTTCCACATTCTTCCTAGCCTTAGACCACACTGCTCATAACTCTCAGTAGTGGGTCACTCCCGATATGGGGCTAAATTCGACTAGGGAAAAGGTTTCCTAACCCAAGATAAGGTCTCTTTAACAACATATAAACTTAGACACAAGTGATTAATCAAACTAACAACCTACAGTCTCCCCTTCCCCTCATGCCTATCCCACCCAGGAAGTGTTTCCCTTCTCTTCTCAACAATCCTTTGGCTTCCCCACTTCCCTTCCACGGATTCAAGAACACACCAAAAAAGAAGTCTCAGAGCCCTGTAAATATATTTTGTAACCTTGGGAAATCAATTCCCAACAGTTCTCTCACATGGAGATAATTCTCACAGGCATGAAACCACACTTATTTTGTTCCACGGGCCTGACAACCCTCTTCTTCATTATTATGGGATTGACAAACTACTTCTTCAATCAATCTCCCGAGATAACCAACACAAGTACATGTACCTCATTACGGTCCAGTACCATTGGGTATCATTCTCTACTTCCTTCGTGAAGGAAAATTTAGCCATATAATAATCATCCCCCCTTTTCGCACAATCTTCCCAAATATATATTTGCATGTGTCTTTTAAGACACTTGACACCCAAGGGACTCCCTTGTCCCTACTTTAAAAATTAGGATATATTCATATCCATTACTTTAGCTTTAATGAATACTAACATAATATTCCATTGGGATTAATCCCCCTATCTTATCCATTTCCTAGACTCTTATCTCCCTTTTCCCTTTCTAGTGGAGTTTATCCCCCCATACTCATGTTTGGGTCGGTCTGCAACAATGATGTACTTTATTAATAATATGAGTGTTTACATATTAAAAAAATAGGCTCATTGGAATTTAGCATCTATGATCTCCAACCTAATAACCGTAGAGGAACCCTGGCCCAAAATATCACTGCTCACCAACCTATATGTTCATTTACATTCTCATTACAGAGGTACTAGTATTTTTTCATCCAAGATCACCAGCCTCAAAAATACAAATATCGTGCACTAAGTTGGTCTACCAGAAACTTTTGGAATTTGCACATTCTTCTTTTAGTGCTCCATCTTTTTGCACTTACACCGGTGAACACTAAATATATTAAAATTCTCTTCCTTCAGGGATGATTTTAGGGGCTAAATTTCTCTCATGGGCTAATTTTCCATGGTTTTTCCAAAAATAAGATTCGTTATTTTAAAAATGATTCGCCCAAATTCTATAGGATAAAATTATTTTAACATAAAAATCGCCAAAATTTTATAAAAACTATATAAAATAATTGGAAATTTGAATATTTTTTAAAAAAATATTGCCAAACATTTATAATTGACATATGAAGGATTAGTAATATTCACCAAGGTTTTTACATTTTAAAATAAATTTCCATCCTTAAAATCACGCGTGTCTTCCTTTAGTACGCCATCCCCGTGCATTACACGAGTGTGCGCTAAATATATTAAATTGCACACTATATTCATTTTAAAATGGTGCACACTCCTTTGGTGTGAGATTCACGTGCACTAACTTAATCCATACATAACCAAACAAAAGATCATGTTCCTTCAGCTCATCATCTTATAAAACATTTACATTTATATGTACAACTGGGGTTCGTCCTAGGGGTATTACAAGATCAATCTAGAGGAACAAATAAAGAAGTCAGATTTCATAGAGATGATGAGTCTACAAATCAAGAACAAGATTAATATACATCAGAGCAGGTATTTTTCTGAGCCATCTATCTTGCAGACTCCCAATCAATATGAATATTTAACAGGGGGAGTCAGTGCAATAGCTATTATATATAATAGAACCATTCTTCAAGCATATTGAAGTATTTGCAGAGATAGATTCAGAGAAGTCAGATAGAAGAAGTACAGAATGACATATTCATCAGTTGAGAAGTATTATTCCCACACAAATATTAGTTTCCAGTTAGAGAGGCCAAAGTTTGATTATATTCCTTCAGGAAGAGATATCTTCGGTAGAGGTTGTTCCATACATGAAGAGTTTTATTTGTAGATAAATAAGAACAATGGACACATTTGACTTAGTTTGAAGAATCAATAATATGTGATGATCAATTGCATCCATGATAGTATAATAACATATGGGTCAACATTGCAGATAGTTGAGTAGAAAAGGTATGGATAGTTTGCGACATATGGACAAAGATGGATACTTAGCAGTGTTTGACAACACATGTATTCCAACAGAGGATGAACACCTTCAATAACCACTCACATAACTAGATCAAATATCAACAAACTGACGTTTTCATGTGGTAAAATCCCTATGGGGAAACATCCACGACCCCAGTCAATGCGGCCACTTGGAGCAGTTTATTAATGCAAAGAAAAATATTATAGAGAGATTTTACAAGAGAGTTTTTCACAATCGATCATCAGCAAATGACCCTCAATGCTCTTTAAACAGAGATCATGTACCAATCGAGTGTTAAGCCACAGATCAATTGTCGTTAATATCGAGGAGAGTATGAACCGCCAAATCACTCTATGTCAGGAACATATTGTGACTATTAGATTTCCTAACTACAAATGCATACTAATGCATACTAAAGAAACACACTTTTACCTAACAATACATTAGAACAAGTAGATTTTAATTAACTCCTAAGTGTTTAAATATCCTAACATCCCCCCTTAAGAACAACTTGGGATAGGATTGAAAGATTTACAATAGTGACAGAATAGGAGAAGGAAGGAGGAATTAGAGCCTATCCCCCCTTAATGACAACTTCTTGAACTCCTTACATAGATTGAAGTTTGGAAAACTTCGCTTCTGTAAGAGACTTTGTGAAAATGTTCGTAACTTGATCTTCTTTAGGACAAAAGAGCACTTCAATAAATTGATCATGAATGAGCTTTCTAATGAAGTGCATGTGGAGATATATGTGTTTTCTACGTTGATGTTGAACTGGGTATTTGGAGAGATTGATGGCACTCTGATTGTTGCACCACAGGTTGGTTGGATGTTGCTGATGGAATCCAAACTATGAAAGGACTTGTCAAATTCACAAGACTTCCTAACTTTCATTTATCGTTGCTCGGTACTCTGCTTCTACTGAAGAAAGTGAAATAGCCCATTGTTTCTTACAGGCCCGACTGACAAGTCCTGAACCAAGGATGGAAACATAACCTGTAATAGACTTTCTATCATCAGGGTCGTCAGCCCAATCTGAATCAGTGAAACCAACCAATAAAGGAGTCCCCCCTGAACTATATTGTATCTCGAAATGAAATGTACCACGGACATAGAGAAGTATCATTTTAGTTGCTTTCCAATGGATTTCATGGGGTGTTTGCATATACTACGCAACAAGACCAACAACAAAGGAAATATCAGGATGGGTATGAGTCAAGCATAAGAGGCTACCAATTAACTGACGGTACAGGGTGGCATCAACTTCGGGAGAAGTACAGGTGGCAGTAATATTGACTCCATACTGGAAGGGAGAAGCGGTTGGTTTACAATCATCCATGTGAAAGAAACAAAGAAGGTAACAAGCATACTTAGATTGAGAAAGAAAAATTCCTTCAATGGTTTGCAAAACTTTGAGGCCAATGAATTAGTGAAAAAAACCTAAGTCTGTCATTTCAAATTTCTTCTTAAGGTGTTTTCACATGGTTTAAAAGTTTTGAGCCACTACTAGTAAGGGTAAGGTCATCAACATAAAGGACAAGGATTATGAGATGGCTTCCTAGTTTCTTGGTATAGACATTAGGATCAGAATGGCATCTAGAGAATCTAGTGGCAATAAGAAATGTGTCCATTTTGTCATACCAAGATTGGGGAGAATGCTTGATACCATAACGAGATTACTTAAGATGACAAACAAGGCTAGAGTCATTCTCGACATACCCAGGAGGTTGTTCCATGTAGATTTCTTCTTGTGAATCTCCATGCAAGAAGGTGGATTCAACATCCATCTGATGGACCTCCCATTTATGTGAGGTAGGAAGTGAAAGAACAAGGTAGATAGAATTCATTTTGGCTACATGGGAAAATATTTCATGATAGTCAACTTGTTGGCACAGGGCTAGACCCAGGGTTCAACGCTCAAAAGTGCACCAACAAAACCCTACCTACCGGCCCTTTCAAAAACACCTGCGAAGCAGATGAAGTCTCACCTGAGGTAGAGGAAGGGGTGGTTGTAGGACTCAGATGTATGAAACCTTAGATGGGACATAGATCTATGATTATATCACTTAGAAATTATCTAGCATGGTTTATCTATCAATATTAAACCCTTACAACACTTCATAGATAAAACAGAGCATCGCAGTATATACTTAGATTCAAGAAGACTTAGCACTTAGATACAGCAAGATAGATTTCACTAGATCAAACACTAAGCATCTTATATATCAGATCTAACATTCAATCCTATCTCAGAAGCACAAAGCATAACTAAATCTATTTAATCACATCAAGCACTTATCTAAAAGGTAATAAACACATTAGGTCAAAACATAGAGCACAATACACAAAGTTATCGTGGTTCACCCCCACCCTGGGGCTACGTCCACAAAGTCTTCTTATTTATATTATCTTGGTCAGCGGTTACAACATAGAGCTTCAATGATCCTTACTGTGCATAGGACAGAAGATCTGCACATCTCACTAGATCCTTCTTCCTTGCACTTCAGCATAAAACTACAACAAATTGCACTTAGCTTTTCAATATCCTTACAATCATGCACATAGCACTTGCAATATACATTCGATTACATAGATCCAGTTACTAGCACTAAGACTTTGGCTATACATCACATATATGTACTACTTATTCTACTTAAATTTCCTAAGTATCTATTTATAGATTACAAAATGGGCCTAAGCGTGGGTAAACCCATGGGACGAAATCCCTTTCCCATTACATCAAACCAAAAACCCTAAAAAGATACCAAAATTTGGTTTTGCTTCCATAATTTCTGCTTCACGTTGCACTCCATCTTTGACTAGTTGTCGTAGTGCCAAAAACGGTCAAATATGACCAAGTATTCTTCAAAAATTGGTCAAGGACCAACATGCCCCCAACACTCACCTATCACTCATCCGGAGTCACTTAGGTCTGACCAATTCTGCTTCAAACTCCTCGAGTTTGGCTCGAACTGCTTCGACCTATTGCTTTGTTGTTTCCTCTTGCTCGACGAACTCCTAGATGAGTGCATTATTGACTAGTTCCCCTAGGAATTGTTCAGTTGTAATCATGATCTGTTCCGGCTTTGTTCCTTGGTTCTCAATCTCTAAAAATAGTTGACATGCCTTATCCTACAAAGGTTTAAGTTGTTGAGTTACTTCCATTACCTTGCTCTGGATCATGTGGATTTTCTATTGTGCGACGCATTTCTCATGGGATCTCTTCATTTTCTCTATGGTTGATAGAGCCTTTAACTATATCTAAAGTCTATCTGCATGCTTCCTATCGGATGTGGTGGAAGACATCCTTACAGAGCTACTGTCGACGTACTAGATTTTCGCATCTTTCTTTATCTTCTTAGTTTTCTTCACCTTACTGGGCCTAGGTGTATTCTGCGCATCTTCTGGGCTATCAATGTCAGACATATCTACTGGATCTGTTGAGTGAAGGAGGTCCATCGACCATTCCTTGGTGATTTCTTCCAGGTCTTCTTTTGTCATCTTATAATAGGAATGAAGTTGTTCCTCATGTTCATCAACGCATGGAGTTAGGTATATAAAGTGGTGATCCACGCTGAACTTTATCAGAGGTCAGAAACTTTGTAAAGTTTTTGGGGTTATGTGAGGTTCACCCCCTATGGTTTCTTTCAGTTGGTTATAGTATGTATGAAAAATGACATTTGATTTCCACTGTTTTTCATATTGTTTGAATACCATAAAGTACTGAACTCCGTGGCTAAGGGCTCAAAAGGATCGAGGTCCAGGAAGGTTGCACCCTCCAGTAGCTCCCATGCAACAAATGATATCAGTATTAGCAGCTAGCTAAAATGGATATCATGCCCCTGATCCTGGGCTTCTCTGTAGACAATCTCTAGTTGGTTGACCAGGTACTTCACCTAATTCATCTGTAGTCCCTCTGCGCATTTTCCTGCGAGGTAAATTATGAAGCCTGATACTTGAGTTGGTCTTTTCTTACATACCAATTTCCCTACTATCAGTTCACATGCAAGGCGCACTACGACACTCTCGATAAAGGCTACCTTGTAGCCTCACATGCCCTTCTCAACATTGCCATAAGCTTCTTTAATCTTCTTTGAAAGAGCACGGTCCGCGATCTTTCCAAGGTAGTAATCCAAGGGATCAGGGCCCTGCATACTAAGTCTGGTGATCCTATTGATCAATGTCAGATCAACTATTATGCGACAGTTTACCCACAGGCATCCTCCATGGTAACTTGCTAGAAGTAGTTTTACGCAAGCATTCACTTCTTGGTGTCTACCGAAGTGCAGTATTTTCATGACGTTGAGCAACATAGACTGCTCAAGGCTCATCGTCCATTACTGAGGGACGATCTTGGAATTATTTCCATTGTTTCTGGTTATGTACTTGTATGGGGCAAGCATGTTGTAAGTTTTGCGGTCTCCCAAGTTGAAGTCGCAAAACTTCAACGTCGCAACCTTGTCTTGATCTGCGTGGTAGGTGCATACTCCTTTTGGCAGATAAGAAGTGACTAGGGTGTATTCAAAGTATCGAGGGACATTTTCCTGGTTAATCACACTGCTCAGAGGGGGTATGTAAGCTGGTAGGATGGATGGTACTAACTTTGCATTGGTTATGTCATCTTTATTCTTAGTTCTTCTTTCTGCACCGGCTCGAGATGTTCCTATTCGAGAAGTCGATGGGGAGGCTTGCGTTCCTCTCATCGATGATGCATTTAAACATGTATAAAACCCTCTTTTCAACATGACACGTTCGGTTCTGAGGCTACCGAGTACCTCTCTTACAGATTCTTCAATTGCGCTGAGCTCGTCGGACATATACACTCAAGGAAAATAATCAGGGTCACACTGGTCTTAATCACTACAATGGGATACATAACAATGGTGTGACGATCACTGTAGACACTTGCTAATTTTTCGAGCTTCAACTTGTTAATTGGAAAAAGTGTTCTTCGGGCATGGCGTGACGAGCTAAATAGGAAATCTCAGAAATGGTCTGCTTGCAACGGACATTGTAGAGACCCAGCTTAATTAAATACAAAATTTTAATTCAATTAACATATAATTTCCTTCTCATACGTAAATTATTCATTCACATCATAGACATAAATATTCCGCAGAAGTTAAAATCTATCTACATCATGGAAATAACTCAACAATTCACAATAAAGTACCTGTTTCTGATGCTAATTCCCGTTGATATGGCTATCCCTTCCCTGCTGCCTTGTTGTTGTCTTGCCTAGCCTGATGCACTGACCAACACTGCCCAAACCGACTATCCTCCCAACTAGCTAGGAGTAGCCTTTCTGGCTCCCTAGCTCCAGGAAACCGAAAGGAATCCTGGCCCCCATGCCCAAAATCCCTAGCAACTCGGTGCCCCCTGCAATGATACTCACAGTTTGCAGAACTCTCCCACAGAACCAAAAAAACCAAGCCAAGAAACCAGTGCTCTTGTTCCCCTCCAAAATTCTTCCTCCCAAAATTAAAAATTCTCCTCCCAAAAGAATGCCTTCCACTGTAAGGCTCTCCCCGTCATATTCCCCCTTCACCGACTCTTCCTTTCATTAATTTCCTTATCCATTTATTTATTACCTTATCCTCTTGTATTTATTATCTTATCTTATCTTATCCTTACATTTAATGTCCTATCCCCTCCTATATACGTAAGTCTTAATAAATTAAATTATTAACCCCATTAATTCTTTACTCAAATAATTAAAGAGTCGATTAATAATTAATTAACCATTGATAGTTATGAACAAATAATTAATGATAATTAATTAGTTAATATTATATAAGAAATAATTATTGTTGAGCTAACATCTTAGGAAAATCAGATTATCAATTAATTATAATTAATAATCCTATACATTTATTTAAGCAGGGTCATTACATACACCCACCCTTCATGAAACTTCGTCCTGAAGTTAAGGTATCTTATGGTACAAAGGAAAAGAAACATGGTTCACACATTCATAACAATTGACTGACACTATTAGTAAGTAAAGAAAACTCATACACACTAGTGTATATGTACAAGAAATGTATGTGTATCTAGTACATACAAGTCTCGTGCATGTACTAATAATCAAAACTACCATCCTTTAGTAATTTATGTAGGCATCCAATCCAGTCAGCAAGACTAGTCTTTTATAAAAGACAACAAACCAATCAATTGTTTGAGAAATCCTTTAATTACTATTATCCGGTTCACCAATTTTATTTTAAACAATTGTGGTTTAGTTACGTAATAATGAATATTCATATATACACATTTCTCTTTTTTTTTTGAAGGGAAAACATTAAATTCCACCATCAGACAAATCTCCATACTCTCTCAACTATTTCTACTCATCCTTCCTCCCTAACCTACTTCCATCTCCATTCCTATCCTTCCTATGTTGGACTATCTTGGAGCATCAACTATATTGACCTAACTCCAAATAGAACCCGCAAGAGGAAGTGTCCCTATCTCGACCAAGCTTCCCCAGCAGGCAACTGACAGTCATAATCACACATCTAGGGGAGCGTGAACTAACACCGTCCTCCCATGACTTTAGGTTTCGGAGGATACACAGTGGGAAATGCCTCCACCCTCCTAATCATAACTAGAGTCCACACCCTACAATGGAGTATACACGGTGGGAAATGCCTCCACCCCTCCTAACAGGACTAGGGTCCACACCCTATAATGGAATACACAGTGGCACTGTGTTGCTGGGGATTTTGTCATCGTTTATTCGGTTTTGGGCAGTCTCTTCACCTGAAATCCTGCACTGGTCCACATATCATAGCAATGCATCCAAACCAATATAATTTCACATACAATATTCATACCATAATGTTTCTTGGCTAGTGGTCATGATATCCACATTCATCATCATTATCCCTTGGCTATTTCATAGCCCATAACCTATAGATTAGTCTGTAACACAAACTCATACATTTCTATGCATTATCCTCATATAATTGCATACTATCATCATTTCAATTTGGTATCCCTGTACCGATAAATTATCATCAAAGTTTTCCAGTCAGAAATAGATCTCATAATATCCCATAATTGAATTTCAACACCCATTCATAAGATTATCATTTACCAAAATAGATTGCATCATATCCAACATCATTCTAATAGCATTTATCCTTCATAAAACTCACATTCTCACAATATGTCACATCATATACGTCATCATGAATATCATTTAATCATTCATACAATTTACATTCTCATAGTAGATCACATTACATACATCATCATCAATAACATTTTAACATTCATAAAAGTTCATACAATTTAAAGTTTAAGTGTATCATTTAATAGTTTCGCTGTGACTAGAAAATAAGTATATAGGTCTCAGGTAATCCTGGTTGTCTAAGTCAAAAGGTGGTGTCACATACATCCTACCTTTGAGAAACATATTCTCAAGGTGGTCAAAAGTGAGGGATAGTCTCATCGTAGTGTCTCGGCATCTTCCCAAGTAGCAGATCTTGGACTATACTTGTCCCACTGGACCTTAACTTGGCCTACTAGATAGTTCCTGAGTTGTCGGACTCTACATTCTAATATGCATAATGGTTCTACCGTGAGGTTTCTCACGTCTGATACCTGCAATTCCTTCCAATTTAGTTTATGTGATTCATCAGCAACATAATGACATAAAATAGATACATGAAATACATTGTGAATTTTATGCATGTGGGGTGGCAGTACGAAACGATAGGCAACGAGTCCAATTTTCTCTTGGATTCAAAATGGTCCTATAAATAAAGTTGACAACTTTGTCCCCTTACCGAACTATATGGTACTCTTATTAGGTCTGATATGAATGAAAACCTGGTCTCCCACTTCATAACTTTGGTTGGTTCGGTGTGCATCTGCATAACTTTTCTGCCTATCCTGTGCTTCCTTTAGTATCTACCTAATCTAAATCACCTGTTCTTCCTTCTCCTAAATCAATTATGGCCCAAATGTTACTCGGTCTTATAGTCTATTCTAACTCAATGGAATTCTACATGGCCTTCCATACAAAGCTTCGTAGGGTTCCATTCCGATGGATCTACGATAATTGTTATTGTAGGCAAAATCTACCAAAGGTAGGTACTTCTCCCACTGGGTTTGATTATCCATTACATACATCCTAAGCATGTCTTCCATGACTTGATTTACTCTCTCAGT
>JZKD02S2313019.1:54333-64459 GCA_000966675.3 Picea glauca
GACACTATGGGGAATTTCTTACATATTTCTCCTTCTTTTATATTTAGGGTTTTCTTAAGGTTTCAATGTTACTTGGGTTACAGGGTAAGTAGGTAGGTAGGTAGGCCCTTGGTTCCAGATTTTGAACCAGGGCTCTGATACCATTTGTAGAGACCCATCTTAATTAAATACAAAATTTTAATTCAATTAACATATAATTGCCTTCTCATACATAAATTATTCATTCACATCATAAGCATAAATATTCTGCATAAGTTAAAATCTATCTACAGCATGGAAATAACTCAACAATTCACAATAAAGTACCTGCTTCTGATGCTAATTCCCATTGATATGGTTGTCCCTTCCCTACTTCCTTGCTATTGTCTTGCCTAGCCTGATGCACTGACCAACACTGCCCAAACCGACTATCCTCCCATCCAACTAGGAGCAGCCTATCTGTCTCTCTAGCTCCAAGAAACCGAAAGGAATCTTGGCCCCCGTGCCCAAAACCCCTAGCAACTCGGTGCCCCCAGAAATGATACTCATAGTCTGCAGAACTCTCCCATAGAACTAGAAAAACCAAGCCAAGAAACCAGTTCTCTCGTCCCCCTCCAAAATTCTTCCTCCCAAAATAAAAAATCCTCCTCCCAAAAGAATGCCTTCCACCATAAGGCTCTCCCCGTCATATTCCCCCTTCACTGACTCTTCCTTTCATTAATTTCATTATCCATTTATTTATTACCTTATCCCCTTGTATTTTTTATCTTATCTTATCTTATCCTTACATTTAATGTCATATCCCCTCCTGTATACGTAAGTCTTAATAAATTAAATTATTAACCCCATTAATTCTTTACTCACATAATTAAAGAGTCGATTAATAATTAATTAACCATTGACAGTTATGAACAAATAATTAATGATAATTAATTAGTTAATATTATATAAGAAATAATTATTGTTGAGATAACATATTAGGACAATCAAATTTTCAATTAATTATAATTAATAATACTATACATTTATTTAAGCAGGGTCGTTACAGACATGGGGCCTTCATTAATTCCGTTCTATCCATTTTGGTGTTGTCCAACGGTCTAGTGGTAACCCATAACTGCTTTTTGACCCCTTCGGAGTAGCAGTCAAACGGACATATTGGCTTCCAATGGCTATATTGCTTCGCCATGGCGAAGTGACCCATATCGTTGTTCTGATATCTCAACGAAGTTCGAATTCTGCAATTTCTCTTTTTGTGAAGTTCCATCTAGACTCTTCTGTAGTTTTTCCATATTTTCCTTCTTCTTACTTAACTTTCTAGATTTATTTCCCGTGATCTTCGTCTCGGTGGTTCTTTTCCCATTCTAATTTCTATTTTCCTTGGATATAGTTACTTCACACTGTTGATGTTCTTTCTTAGGGTTCAGGGATAACGTCTCTTCTTTATTTGCGATGGAGACTTTAGTCTTCTGTGAATCCTCTGGCATTTTGATAACTTCGAAGTCTGGGTTTCTAGTGTGAAATGGCTTCGATCTACTCTTTTGTTCTTCAATCAACTGTGTAATATTTTTGGTCCTGAAGTCTTTTAACTCTTGGCTCTATTGTTCTAAAACTTTTTCTTCTTCCTTCTTTCTCATGTGATCTCTTTCAAGCGAAGGATTTCCAAGTAACATAGTAAATGGGGCATTGTCCTCAATAAATTTGATTATTTCAAAATATTCCTCTGTCGGAATTCCATTGACATTCATAGATATTCAAGTGAGCCTTCCACCCAAGGTTACCATTTTTCCTCTGAATAACCCTATTCCACTTAGGGATGGAGTCATAGCAGGTCGCCCTATAGCTTCCCAAGTTCTTTCTGTCATGACATTCACCTGTGTTTCCTCATCCAGAAAAAATTCAATGTCGAAGTCTCCTATTCTTACTTCGATGCATTATTTTTCTTTGAAGATCTTTGATAGCCTAATATGTTAGTGATCATTCAAGGTTTCTTTCATATGTAGTAACATATTCTCTTATTCTTTTTGGTTTTCTGCTATTTGTGGATCGGCCTTAAGGTTTTCTTCACATAGATTAATTTTTTCAAGCCTAGCAATCATTCTAGGGCAATCCAATACTTCATGGTCCAAAGCCTTTCAATAGAGACAACATGTTCTTCCACCAGGGCACTCCTTAGCTAGATGTCCCAGTTTTCTGCAACTGTAACATAGGGCCAATCCTCTCTTTCTTTTAAGTGACCCCGAACCTCTTCTGCACTGCGCACTAGGGTCATGGTAGTTAGCCTCCAAAAAATTCTTTCTAGGATCCTGCATCCATCTATTAGTCCAAACATTCTTTCTATGCATAGGTATAACATATCTGTCATTATTCTTGTCAGATCTATCAAATTTTATTCCATCTAACTATGCCATAGTTTTCAGGCTAGGACACAATCTATCAAGCGTACCTAAATTCATGCTTTAGAAACAAAAAATTTCCACTTATCTTACCTATATAGAGCACAAAGTTATAATACTTTTAACTATTCTTACCTTTATCAGAGCACAGATTTTACAGATCTTACCTCTTTTCTGCAAATCTTACCTCTTTCTTTCAGAAATTTCCACTTTTATTTTTCTTAGAGCACAGAGTGTTCAGATCTCGCTTCTTTTCTTCAGTATCAACCTCTTTTCTTGTAGATATGACCTCTTTCCTTCAGATATGACCTTTCTTTCTCAACACAAAACTTCATAGGTCAAGTAGAATATTGTGCACTAGGGCAACAGATCTACGCACAGAGCTTATTTCGCACAAAGATTTTTCTTCTTTAGTTCCCAACAATCATAGTTTCATGTCTCGGCAATGGAACCATTTGTTGGCACAAGGGAAAATCCAGGGTTCAACACTCAAGAGCGCACCAACAAAACCTTAACTACCGGCCATTTTGGAAACACCTCCGAAGAAGATGAAGTCTCACCCAAGGTAGAGGCAGGGGTGGTTGCAGAACTCAGATGTCTGCAACCTTAGTTGGGACACAGATCTGTAATTATAACACTTAGAAATTATCTAGCATGGTTTATGTATCAATATTCAACCCTTACAACACTTCACAGATAACACAGATCATCGTAGTATATACTTAGATTCAAGAAGACTTAGAACTTAGATATAATAAGATACATTGGATTCACCAGATCATACACTAAGAATCTTATATATTAGATCTAACATTCATTCCTATCTTAGAAGCACAAAGCATAGCTAAATCTATTTAATCACATCAAACACTTAGTCAATAAGGAGATAAACACATTAGGTCAAAGCACAGAGAACAATACACAAAGATACCATGGTTCACCCCTACCTTGGGGCTACGTCCACAAAGTGTTCTTCTTTATATTATCTCAGTCAGCGGTTACAACACAGATCTTCAATGATCCTTACTTCGCATAAGACAGAAGATCATCGCATCTCGCTAGATCCTTCTTCCTTGCACTTCAGCAAAAAACTACAACAACTTGCACTTAGCTTTTCAATCTCCTTCCAATCATGCACATAGAACTTGCAATATACATCTGATCACACAGATCCACTTACTAGCACTAAGACTTTAGCTATACATCACATAGATGTACTACTTCTTCTACTTACATTGCCTAAGTATCTATTTGTAGATTACAAAATGGGACTAAGCATGGGTAAACCCATGGGCCAACATCCCTTTCCTGTTACATCAACCCAAAACCCTAAAAAGGTCCCAAAAATAGATTTTTCTTCCCTAATTTTTGCTTCACGTTGCGCTCCATCTTTGACTAGCTGTCGCAGTCCCAAAAATGGTCAAAGGCCAACACAACTCCTTCAACTTGGGAATATCCTTTGGCAAATAAACGATCCTTGTGTCTTTCAACACTTCCATCTGATACATACTTAGTTCTATAGAACCATTTACATCTGGTAAGTTTTTTTCCTTTTGGAAGAGGTACAAGATCCCAAGTATCATTTTCCATTAAAGAATGATACTCTTCATTCATTGTTGTATCCCAATATCGATGACCTGAAGCTTCTACAAATGTCTTTGGATCATGAGTTTTTGAAACTTGAGACAAAAGTGAAGAGTCGCACTGGAACTATGAACGTGTTCGACGTTGATCTGAAGGATCACCGACAATATAACCAATTACTTCCCATTTTGAATGGACCCATCTAGGAAGCAGTTGAACTGGTGTTGGTTCAGGTTCAAAGGACTCATATGGAGGAGGGTGAGCAGGTGGAGGTGGATTTCAATCCTCACTGTCATCATCTGAAGAAGAAACCATATTAGAATAACGCACAAACGTCGAAGATGGCTCGCAAGACAAAGAAGGCACAACCGCCGAATTAGGCTCACAGGCCAAAGAAGGCACAAATGCTAAATTAGGCTTGCAAGCCAAGATATTTTCATCAAATTTAACATATTTTCTAATAATAATTTCATTACAATGTGATTGAAGAAGTCTGTAACCTTTGACATCTTTATAATAACAAACAAATATACACTTCTCACTTTTAGGCTACAATGATTTCCTTTTCACATCAGGAATGTGAGCCCATGCTATACTTCCAAATACATGGAAGTGACTCACATATGGTTTAATTTTAGTCCAAGCTTCTTCCGGTGTTATATTTTTAAGAGCCTTTGTGGGAGTGTGATTTACTATGTAATTTTCATAGTTGTTGGCTTTAGCCCAATACTTTAGACTTAATCCCTTAATTAGATCATACAATTAGCCATTTCTTTTAATGTGCGGTTCTTTCTCTCAACAACACCATTTTGTTGTGGTGTATATGGAATAGTGTATTGCAATTGGATTCCCCGTGTAGTGCAGTAATTTGTAAAACTATTTTTCACATACTCGCCTCCATTATATGTTCTTAACCTTTGAATTTGATGTTCAGATTTTTTTTCTACAAGGGCCTTGTAGGCCAAAAACTTGTCAAATACTTCACTCTTAAGTTTTAAGAAGTAAACCCAAGTAGCTCTGGAAAATTCATCAGTGAAAGTTAAGAAATAATTGCACCTATAAAAAGAAGGAGAAGAAAGTGGACCACACAAATCACTATGAACAAGTTGCAAAGAACCCGAGGCATGCCAAGAGGCACATTTTTCAAAATTGTCCTAATGATTTTTGCCGAGACAACAACCAGCACAAACACCATCCTTGCATGAAACAAGTGGATCATCAGTCACCATCTGTTGATTACATAGTTGTTGCAATGAGTGATAGTTTAGATGACCAAACTTATCATACCAAAGTTTTCTCAAGTCATTGCTATGAGCAACAAAAATTGATGAAAAATATGATGACCCAAAGCTGTCAAACTTGTACAACCTGGTAATATCATCAGTAATTCCAATTGCAAGAACATGATTAGGATCTTTTAGATCCTTGATTACAACTTGGTGAGGTGAAAACTCTACGGTTTTACCTTCACCTGAATGAGTGATTTGATATACTGATATAAGGTTACAAGAAAGACTTGGAACACATAATACATCATTGAAATGGCCATTTTCTACTTGTACTATTCCATATCCTTCAACACTAAGAGATCTATCATCACCAACAAATATTTTCTTGGTGTTACATTCATTTAGAGTAGAAAATATGTCTCTATCCTTAGCCATATGATAAGATTCTCTAGAATCAATAAGCCACTTATCATAAGTAGAAGTAGAAGGTGTATTGAAGGAGAAACCAGAAGCAGAAAGTGCATGTCCATGAGAAGAAGAAGAAGAAGTAGGATCAATACTAATGTTGTGTTTCTTCATCGTTGCTTCTAAAGCTCCCATCTTCTTGAAACATTTGGACTGATCATGACCATATTTATCACAAAAGTTGCAATTTTTATGAGTCTTCTTATTTTTATATTTTTCTCCTTTGTCTCCATTCAGAGAAAAAGTTGTCTGAGTGGGTTTGAAACCCTTGTATTGCTTTTTGTTGTGGCGAGGATGTTTATTATTGGGATTCTTGGGTTTATATTTCTATTGGGCAGATAAGGCTTTGTTGGAGGTACCTGTAGTGTTGATCACTCCAAGTTGTAGAAGCTTATCTTCCTCTCTAATCAAAGAAGAACAAAAGGAATCAAGAGTGGGTTTTTCATAAGATTTCCCTAGATCCTCTCTCAAGGCATAAAAGGTAGATACAAACACATAATATGCACGACCTAGCTTAGAAATAATAATATTGATGCAACGCTCTTCCTCCATTTTTATCTTACATTCTTCACATAAAATTCTGAGTGTTTTAAACCTAGATAAATAGTCTCCAAGGCAATAAAAATCACTTGGAATCAAGGTCAATACTTGATTTTCCAACTTTTGTGCTCAAATAATATTGAGTTTACCAAACACATATTCAATCTTGTCCTAATCTTCTTTGAGGTCATCAATTTCTCAGAGGTGGTATCTTAAATCAGGAGAGATGGAAATTCTGATTAGTCCACATGCTTCATCACTCCTATTAGCCCATTTTGATTTCTCATCATCGTCAGTGGGTTATTTTTCCTTTCCCAAGGTAAACCAGTACAATCCTTTACTTCTTAATAACTCTTCCATATGAGATTTCCATTGGAAGTAGTTGGTGTCGGTAAGCAAAACATTACTTGTAGAATCCATATTAAATATGTAGATAAGATGGATTTAAAAAATAAAAATGATGATCTGGAAGGAAAGATCTCAAAAAGTTATGCGGTTTAAAAAAAAAAACGGCACTGAAAACAGACTTCGGATGTGAGAGTTATGCCCTTTTAAAAAAAGGCATAAACGGTAACCAAATCACCACGTGATAGTGTAAGTTGCTTTATGAAGTGACCGACTTTTATAAAGAGAAGTGGGGATCACTTTTACAATGAATTTACTTTATAACAGAAGAGTTTCATGCAAAATAAATAACTCTAAAATAAAATATTAAAGCTACTTATAGTGATTCACTTGTATACTTGAAGTGAAATACACTTTACAATTTTAGCATGAACATTTTCAAAAAAGGTAATAAAACAGAGACTTGAATCCAATACCTCTTACTTAATACGGCAACTTTTAACCAAGTGGTCTAGAAAAACATATTGTAATGTTCAGAAGGAGGATTGAGGGTATTGTTGTTTTTGTTGTTGTTGTTGTTGTTGTTGTCGTGGTGGTGGAAGACGACCTTGGATATCATGCTAAAAAAAAACCTTTTTTCACACAAGAAAAATAAAATTTGCTTCTCGATGACAACAAGGGTTAGATCTCGGTTAGCTTACTCGGAAGATGCACATTTTCCTATCTGTTTCTAATTTGTCGAGATCGTACAGGGCACGGGGAAAAGATCATACACAGATATAAAATACTAACAACCCAGAAACAAATAATATCAAACCTAAATAAAACCAAAATAAAGCTTTGCATAAATTTAAAAATGTGTATTCATGCTTTATACCTCTGGATCTGACTATAATGGTCATATATTGGGAAAACGAAAACCTTTTTGAGTGAAAGGAAAAGTGTTCATGACTGAAATGAGTGTTCCAGATGCAATGGAATAGTCCTCTCAGCTCATAAATGTACGAAAATGAAATAAAATGAAGATGAGGCAACTCAGATTCACAATATGGATCTACAACAGGAGCGGGTCTTCGAATAGGCTCTGATACCATATTCGACAACACAGGTATTCCAAAAAAGGACAAACACCTTCAGTAACCACTCACATAACCAGATCAAATATCAACACATCGATGTTTTCACATGGTAAAACCCCTACGGGGAAACATCCATGGCCCCAGCCAATGCAGCCACTTGGAGCAGTTTATTAATGCAAAGAAAAAGATTACAGAGAGATTTTACAAGAGATTTTCTCACAATCGATCATCAACAAATGACCCTCCATGCTCTTTAAATAGATATCATGGACCAATCAGGTGTTAATCCACGGATTAATGGTCATTAATATTGAGGAGAGTATGAACCGTTAGATCACTCTATGTCGGGAACATATCGTGATCGTCGGATTTCCTAACTACAGATGCATACTAATGGATACTAAATAAACACACTAAGAAACACACTTTTACCTAACGACACATTAGACCAAGTATATATTAACTAACTCCTTAGTGTCTAAATATCCTAACAAGTAGGTATAGATAACATGGGTCGGAGAAGATGCAAAACAATGTATTTACAATTGGAATCACTCGAATCAGTTGGTCACAGAAAGGAAAGCAGTGAAAGGCACAACAAAACAGGAAAGAGAAGATTTCAATCATCATAAGAAAACCATCAAACAATATGGTCAAGTGAACATGACAAGTGAATGAAGGAATCACGTAATGAATTATTTTTATATATGTCAGAGAGTTACAAGAGGAAGCACCAATTGAAAATTAGAAACACTGGAAGAGAGGAAAGGAAACTTATATAGGAATCCCTACATTGATGAACACGACATCCTATAGAGAAGTAAAGGGAATATAAATCTTCAGAGAAAGAGATCAGGAAATAAATATTAACATCATGCACAAAGGGGGAGACATACTGACAGCGGGAGTTATCCTTTTTCCCATGATGTCAAAGGGAGAGAAAGATAAAGACCATAAGATAAAGAGTCAAGTGCAAGTATAAGTTTAGTGTGAGTCAATCTTTTCTATCAAAAGAGAAGAGGAACTTGGAAAGAAACATAAGGAGAGAAACATGTGAAGATAAAGAACAAAAGCATGAAGACAGGGGGAGAAACCCCAAGGAGATACAACCTTTTCCATTGATCGTTAAAGGGGGAGAGTGAGAAACGTTGATGATGAGAAATGGTCACAGGGGGTGCATGAGTGTTTCCATCGGTTTTTCAATCAATGTCGGTGTTTCCATCAATACCAAAGGGAGGTATTGTTGGACAGTTGGCTTGGACAATTGGTTTTCATTGATGTCAACCCTTAGATATTGATGTCAACCCTTGGAGAAGTCTGGAATCCTTAGATATTTGTTTGAGATTGATGGTGAGTTAGTCATCGTTAATGGAGTGGTTAATGAAAATTTATGTGATGGGTGCATTTGATGAAGTCTACATGAAGTCCCAAAAGTGTGGTTATGGGACCGGAAGTTCGTTAAGGAATATGGACATGAAGGACAATGTAAATTCATGTAAGACACTCATAGGTTGATAGTAATTGTCATGGAATTTTTGGTGATAGGTGGTATGCCACATGATTCCTTACGATTAGGGATATATGGCCTTGTGAATTTAGAATCCCCGAATAATGGTAAAGAATCCCTTAATTAGTTACAAGTCATCATTGAAAGGGTAAATTAGTTGTGAAAAGAAATTACTAGAAGCCATAAGTTTAAGGAAAGAGGTTACTATGAAAAATTATATAAACACCTCAAGGAGTATCTCATAAACACACACACACACACACACAATCACACACACTTGAATTGAATATCTATCTTGTGATAATTTTATGTTCTAGTATCTTGGTTTATTGGTGAATTTGATAGTAAGTCTGAGGCAACAAAGAAATTGTGAGGAGAGAGAGAAAGTTTCAGAGTTGCAGAGAGAGAGAGGGAATCCCCCAAGCCTTGGGCACTCCCAAGGCTTGGTCACATGGGAATCCACCAAGCCTTGGGCACTAACAAGGCTTGGTCAAAAAATCCTAATAATTTTGTTAAAATTTCTTTGGAAAACGTCTCAATTGTTTTTAAAAGTTGTGATTCTTTTAGAAAAAATTAGAAAACATCTAAAACATTTAAGGGTTTTTTAATAATTTTTGCATGAAAAAAACTTATGTGATTCAGAGATGATATTATAAATTGTTTTTTGGTAAATGGTAAGAATTTAAAAAACAACTAACCTCTAAAATGTTAGATTCTCCTCGAATGTCTTCTCGATGTTTCTCCCTTGTAGATTGTTCCAAATTATTTAACGAATGTTGCCCAATATTTCACACAATGTAAAAAGAAAAAAATAAGACTGTGTATGTATAATATAGATGATATAAATTGTTGTTAAGTATAACAAATGTGGGATAAATAAAAAAGAAGAATATTGTACATATATACCTAAAATTATATGGATCATCCCTAATTTTAATGAATGTGGAATAAATAAAAAAACATGAAAAACATTGTAATTAACAAGTAAATAACGAAATAAAA
>JZKD02S2313019.1:64509-115980 GCA_000966675.3 Picea glauca
AGGAATCAACGAATTTTTCGCATACCTCTTCTTTTGGGACTAGGAAATGCGAGGTAAATGCTTGTAATATAAATGAGGTGTTTTATTTTTTAGTTGGTCAGAAGTTTGATCGTACTGTAAGCAATTTTATTCAACATGTTCCTCAGGAAATTCCTAAATTAGAGGAATTTGAAGGCATCAATGGTAAAAAGGAGGAATATGATGGTGATCAATCTATTCAACAATTTAATAGTATTGAAAATAATCAAAATGTTGGTTGAAGTGGAGACTATGCTCATAGTTTAAATGGTTGGAATGATAATTTTCCTCCAAGTGAGGATTTTCAAGGTATTGATGAATATTTCCAAGGAACCAATGAATATGATGAAGAATTTACCCGAAGTAGAAATTTTAAAAGTAGTGAAGATGATGATGGAAATGGTGGACACTCTTTACCAAGTGGGGAATTTAATGGCAACAATGTTGGCGATGATGATTTTCCTCCAAGTGAGGATTTCCAAGGAACGAATGAGGATGATGAAAAGTTTCCCTCAAGTGGGGATTTTGAAAGTAGTGATGATGATTATGGAATTGGTGGAAACTTTTTCCTAAGTGGGGAATTTACAGGCATCAACGTTGGTGATGAAGATTTTCCTCCAAGTGGGGATTTTCAAGGTATCAATGAGGATGATGAATATTTTTTATCCAGATATCGAGGGTTGAGATATGTATGGATTGAATGTCGAGGCAGAAGGAGGTTATATGTGCCAATCTTGCATGAAAATAAGTATGGAAAAAAAACATGTAAATGAAGTACTTGGGAGGTGAGGCTCAAAGAGGATCCTCGCCTCTAAAACTAATTACTAGTAAATCACTCACATCTAATTATTCTCACAATGAACAATAGAAAATATGAGAGAATCCAAAATGAGTAATTTGATGTTATGATCCTGTGAGAGAAAGAAGAGGAATTTATAGCGGTTGTGTTGTAGGTTGTAATCCTTCATTTTCCTGAATAAAAAAAGGAAGGGCCTGGCAATTTATTTGGTGGAGATAGCCCACACCGGGTGAACCACGTATATATGTCTCTCTATTGTATTGTGTATATTATGTGTTTATTTCTGCACTTGTCTTATTTATTTCTCTGCGATCCTATTTTTCTAACAATTGGTATCAGAGCGAAAGGTAACTCGTAGGAAAAGAGGGTTCCTGGTTCGAGTGGGAGCAATGGTGGAGGATGGAAAGTTTAGGTTCAAGAAATTTAAAAGAAAAAAATACCAGTTATGGAAGACGTAGATGGAAGATTATTTATATCATAAGG
This sequence comes from Picea glauca, assembly GCA_000966675.3. Taxonomy (NCBI): domain Eukaryota; kingdom Viridiplantae; phylum Streptophyta; class Pinopsida; order Pinales; family Pinaceae; genus Picea; species Picea glauca. The sequence continues at coordinate 65,810 of JZKD02S2313019.1, forward strand.
ATCTATTCCTACCATTGGGAAGAATAACAAAGACACCAATGAACATGAAGGACAAAGAATGGGAGGTTCTTGACAGAAAGGAATTAGGAACGATACGACTGATTTGGACAGTGTCTGTGGCTTTCAATATTTCAAAAGAAAAGACCACAAAGGGGTTGATGGACACATTGGATAAACTGTATGAAAAACCCCCGACATCCAATAAGGTATTTATAATGAAGCAATTATTTAATATGAAGATGTCAGAAGGTGGACCTGTTGAAAATCATTTAAATGAATTTAACACAGTTACTAATCAGCTAAGTTCTGTAAAAGTGGACTTTGATGATGAGGTTAAGGATCTTCTAGTCTTGTGCTCATTACCAGAAATATAGAATGATATGTATTTTATAAGAAGAATGAAATGAATACATATTATTAAAATATGATTAATAAATAGTAATAGAGATACAGTAAAATTGGTTTTCTATTCAATAAGGAAATAAGATGAAACTATAAAATCGAGCGAAAACAATCTTGCGGGAATGGTGGCGGCTTATCTCTGAAAAGAGATGTGACTTTTAGGCTCATTTGCAAGAAGATCATTAAAATGAGGCTCTGAAGGGATTTTTACAGTCAACAGGAATGTCAAAAATCCTAGACATCCAAAAACCTAACCGTAGGAGATGAAGCGCCAAAATTCATGCAGGCCCCGTTTGGGTAAGTTAATACATCAAATTCTCGAGGTCGTAAATTTTTCATACGATATTTTTTTTAGGTGCACGATAACCCATTGGAAAGGTATATCCGAGGATGAAACATTTTACAATGGTGAGCCCTAAAAACTTTGTTTAGGGCCTCAAAATGACCCTGTAAGTTAGGGACCCAAAAAGTAGGAAAAAAACTGCCAAACTGGAAAACTACCAAAATGAACCAGTTGGAATAGGTGGGAGGCCATCGAAATTAATATGGATCAATCCTACATCCTTATGAAGAATTGGTCTCCATTGTGTTGATTTCCCCCATGTTGTAACCCTAAATTGCACCATACATGCATACCTGGCATCAGGCCCTCTTACTTACCATTTTTGCCAAGCCATCACTAAGCAACTCTTCTTAAAAACACTATTTGTGAATATGTACATGCCATGAACCATTAATTCCCATGTATATAGGATATATTCACTATTATTTCCCTCGTATGTACGCTAGTTTCACCACTACAACCCGTGTATACTCGCAAAAGTTGTAAAAATTAAAAAGTTGAAAGGAATTCATTGATATTACGGGCTATTGGGTAGTGTCCCAATTGTCCCACCGCCTATAGCCCGTCACCCAACCGAATAACCATTCTTTTTCATATAAAAGGAGGTTTTGGGGTCTCATTCAAAAGATAATAATAATAATAGTGAAACTTGACCCATTTCACTTTCCCCCCTTGCCCCAAGAATTTGCAGCCACATTGTGAGTTTTGAGCCAGAATTCCTTATTCTTTCCTTTTCTGTCCATTGCAAGCCTAATCCATTCCCTAGAGAGAGATGAAGAAGAGAAATATATGTGGAAGCGCATTTGGATCTTGGTGAATAGGATCCAAGACCAGGTTCGAGGAGCAGTCATCGATCTCATTGTAAGTAACTTTGTGAGATTAATAAAAAGGAATACTTTTCTCTCCTGAATATGATGTGTTCAATATTTATGTTTGATTTATATTTGATTATGACATATAACCCACTAATTCATATATAATATGCATGTTCGTATTTCTTTGTTTGTCTATTTATGAATGCATTTCATCCTTGGGAGGAGACTTGTAGTCGAGGAACAACCGAACGCAAAAGGATCGACATCGGACGTGAAGTTTAAGGTAGAGTTAGTAGATCTTTTTACTTTGTGTTTTATGCATGAATGTGGGGTGTATTTGGGGTAGTTTTAAAAAATTAGGAGACTTTAGATGGTTAGATATACCTAAATGTTGAACCCTAGTGTAGTCCATAGAGGGTTTTTCCCACTATAGAAGAATTGGCGACCATACTAGGGAGGCCTCTAGGGTTTTTAGGGGATATCGTTTTGGGTGTTTTAATTGGTTTTATTACCTTTTTTGAGTTTTCTGTAGGTTTCCTAGTCTTTAAGGGATTTTGGTATTCCATACCAGTACTCCCTGCCTTGTCAACCTGACTATTATTTTTCTTTCTGAGAAGTTACAGAGGTGTACGCGGCCTATAGTGGGTCTACACACGTACATACACACCCTACCTTTAGATAGCCCACATACATACATAGGCTACTTAAGTGTCAGTTGCGTGCCTATGTCAAGAAATGTTTTCTGTAAGAAGAGGAAGTCAACCTCTTCCCTGATTGAATTCATACTTCTCAGGTGTTTCTTGATCTAGTACTGGTCTATTTTGTTACAGTATGTAGCCTATGTTTGACGTCAGTTTAGCTTATCTTTATCAATATTTCTTGTGTTTTATTTGTAAGGGTTTGAGAAGAGTTTGTTAGTATTTTCTGATCATCTTGTTTAGTATCATCAGTGACTCCCTGCGATCCGCAGTAGGCCTGAAGTGATTTTTTGCTCTTGTCTTGTCTTCACTTTTTCCCCTTTACTTTATTTAGAAGAAAAGAAAAAGATGTTATTTCAAGTTTCTTATTTTGAAGCATAAAAAATAAAAATAAAAAGATTTTGTTTCTTGGTTTGGTAAGTAGTTAGGTTAGTTGTCTTTACTTGTCAGGAAGAAGACTGATTTCTTAAGTTCTGTACTGAATTCTTAGAATGCTAAGTAGCTCACAGCCAAGCGAAATCTTGTTTTTGGTTTTTCTTTTAAAATATCTTAGAAAAAGTAGTTACGAAAAGTTGGTTAAAGAGTTTAAATTTCCAAATCTTTATTTGTCAAAATTAAGTAGTTTGTTTTCAGTTTTATTTAATGCGCTTCTCTTTCATCTCTTAAAATACACCACTAGTTTCATTTATGTTTCCTTGACTTAAGACAATCCATTTAAAATTAACACTTAATTAAATTTTATTAGACTTGATGTTTGTAGGGTCCATCAACTAGTCTAGGCTAGAAACTTGATTTAGGTTGGAGAGGAAACTCTTCAAGGCTATAAAACAAACATACGAGTCTGAGCTGGGGAGTGTGAAAATTCTAGTAAACATGAAATTTATCCGAGATGCCCCTCTAGCACAGGGGATAAACACAAGGTCGCATGAGGAAAGGTAATAGAGATAACCCGTTCAAAGATGGACCAAGCGTAATCGGGAACACATATAGAGGACGTGTCTCGGGATTCTGTTGATCTCATTTTCCATGGAGCTTCATGGGTATAAAATCCATTCAAGGTCCTCATTCATCTTCCAAAACACTTTATTTTGATACCCTCAATAGGTTTTGAGCTTGATCCCCTGGTCATTGCGGTCCACACGAATGTCGACTGTACCCGCCTGGTGACTATTTGCGCGCTGGTAACCTAGTTATCTTTATTCTAGTGACTTACACAGGTGAATGTGGGGGTATACCATGGTACCTAGGGTATACTTCGGGCCACTCTTTGTAGAGTATACCTGGAGGGTGATAACATATTCAAATTGCACTTGCACTGGTAAGTTTCTTAAGTTTTTGTTGGTGTAATTGTTCTTCCAACTAGCTAGTGGTTTGATTGCTTTATCTCATAGTAACTCCTTCTAGTGTGTGTTGGTTTTCAACATTATTAAAAATCCCTAGTGTGTCATTCATCTTCTCACAAAGTGGAATATCAAGAGCTCTTCTGGTTACGAAGGCTTCAGGGCCTATCACCGGTTGAATTGGAGCCACCCCACCACCGCTAAGGTGAAGACTTGACCAGCAAGGGTCATTTGAGGCGACTAGGCCACAAGAACCTCTACCCATGCCATCCCCGAGAGAATAAATCTTGCATCTAAAGGAGCCTACTATTTCTAACCTTGGAGCAGAAGATCTTGGGCCAACCAATTCTCCAATCATTGACTTGTTGACGCCCGTCGTGGTATAAGATGTCCCCCCAAGGGTAACTCATCATGAGCATCAAATAGTCTTGCAAGAAGAAATGGAAGAAAAAGTTTCTACTTCATCAGGGAGTCCTCACACTCCCTCTATGGTTTCCACTACAGGGGGTGTTTCTCCTCCTAACCCACCTTCGTCGGTCTGGACCACCATGGTCTCGACCGTCTCTACTTCAGGAAGTGGTTTGATTTTGTCTATGGCGACGATCACTTCTTCGTTAACCCAGAGAGCGATAGGCCCTTTGTTCTCATACGGGATGTATGGATTTAATAGGAACTATGTCCTCTCCTAATCCACCCTACAAACCATGGATCTAAGGGAAGGGAGCTCTAACAGTCTTCTGCAAGGGTCCATGGGGGGAACCTCAGGCCCCTATAACGCTTTCCCTTATGGTGAGGGTCATATACCTCCATCGTCCCCCTCGCTAGGCGGTGCTCCCCAACATCCCATCTAGCTGAAAATGAACTACAACTCGTTCAGAGAAGGTAGTCAAGTACTTTCTTCCAACACCACGTCAGTGGGGTCATTGTCGCTCTCTTTGTTCAACACGTTTGGCAATGGTGACATCAAAAGAGTTTGATAAAATTATCAGTCCCATCGTCTTTTCTGCTGGAGTGGTTCCTTAAGTCTTTGGTACCTTAGTTATCCAAGGACATTGCAATGTCGGGAGGATTTTCCAAGGAAGAAGCGATGATGAGAGATAAACAACTAGAACTGATATAATCTCAGTCTAGTTTACTTTACGTAGTTTTGCCAAATGCACCATGGTTCAATCTTGACAAGACCAGACAGAAGTCTGGAGCACATGTCGATGGCATAGATTGTTCAGCACCAGCAAATATCCCTAATCATTTGTCAAATCAATTGCAATAATTGTCGATACAGCATAGAACGGCCAACCAAACCACTAGTTCGGTTGCTCCCCCTACTCAAATGTCAGATGTACACAGTGTGCAATCGACAAACACTAAGGCCCACCATTAGCCTAACGGAAAGAAGAAACAGTGAAAGAAGGGTAAGGGGGATAAGAAACCCACCAATAATGTTGGTGGGGGAAACACAAAGAAAATAAAGTTGAAGTATCTATGTAACCTTTGCACGGAAGGCCACCTGACTCACCTGTTCCCTCGACTTTCGAAGGCTCAGAAGTTATTGGTGCAACAACAACCTGTTGTGTTAATGAACTAATTTCCACATGGTAAAAATTTAACTCAAGACTCTTCAAATGCAGATGGGGGAGGTCGGAGACCCCCTTCGTCGTCTAGTAATTCCTCAACCTCAAATTATTATATGTTGAAAGGGGATGCTCACATAGAAACTAGGACACATGATTACATAATGCCAAAAACTTCAGAGAAGGGTAAATGACGGCAACGGGCCAGAACCCTCACGGTTCCTCCCTGCTCACACCAGGACCTTCTTCAACCACGGGCCCGAAGAGCCTCAGCTCTTCCCACTCCCCTCGGGAGTCACGAGTCACCCACAGTAACTCCTTCGGTGATCTCTCCTTCACGTATCAGGAGATCGGGTCTCGTGATATCGCGAGTCTTGCAACACTCTCCTCATGCAATCAACCACCGAAACCCCGATCCCCGATAGTCAACGGTCAAATCTCGGGATATCGTAACTCACGACGCCAAGCTCTTATGTTTTGAATCTTCGAGTACCGAGGTGCTGATCCCCGATATGAGGCCACCTGTCCTCCACTATACCTCGTGGTCCCACTCGCCACGTCACTTCGGGACTTCACGGATCGCGAATCCACGATGCAAGTTTTCTCTGCTGTTGAAAACCCCGAACTCCGATGTCTTGATCTTCAGGATCTGATGCCACGCGTCCCTCTGATGATCGACGGTTCCCGTTGATTCGGGAAATCGCTATTCGCGATTTCACGAGGCATAAAACTCTCACCTTGCCATCCTCCGAATGTCGAACCCCCGATTCCACGGATTCGTGCCACCTGTCCTTGCTGAACTCGACGACCCCTCCTAACTCGAGGGATCACAAGTCGCGATTTCGACAGGAAAGAACTCTTAACTTGCTAACCACCGAATCCCGATATGCTGATATCCGATGGTCGGTTCCCTTCTACGCTTTTAGGCTAACACCTACGCAACTTCGCCACGATCTGACGGTCAGTGGGATTTCACGATCTCTGATGCGAATCTTGTCCATTGATTTTCCTCTTTGAGGATTTCCTTCACTCCGAAGCTCTCTTCTGTGCGAGTTTCCTCCTGGGATTGTCCCACGCTATATGCAAGGAACTATTCCTCCTGAGCTTGGTTTCTCCCACTCCTTCAATGGAAAGTTGGCGCACTCCTTGCGCTCAGCGTCCAATCACTCTCCAAGTGTTGGATCTTCAGGACTTTTGTGTGTTTCTTCTCCTCTGTGAACTCTCAACATGAGTCCCATTGAGACGCGTAAAAGCGCTACCCTTCCTGAGCTTCTTCCCTTTGAATCCTCACGGAATTCTTTGGCTCCTGCACTCCTGCAAAGTCTTCACGTGCAAAGCACTATATGTCCTGAGCTTCCACAAACACTCAGACCCCCTTGAGGGATTCTCTCTTCCTCCTGCAGATGGAGAATACAATACCTCCTAGCAGTCTTCCAGCTCAAGGCATGTATTGCTGAGTTCTCTGGGTATTCAGTAACCCAATGAAAGTTCCCTCAATGGATGATTTCTTCGGCTTCAGAACTCAAAGAGTTCCTTCCTCCCATGCCATCTGCACACTTACTCAACACCCTCCCGGCGGAGTCTCTTCTCTAACAGAACATTCAGTGGTTCTGGATGCCTATGCACTTTGTGCACCTGCTCAATGCCCTCCTGGAAGAGCCTCTTAGAATCCTCAGTGATTCTGGTATTCGCTGAAGAACTCACAGCAGAGTTCTTTTCTTATATACGCTCGATACCCTCTTGATAGAGCTCTTACAGAACTCCCAGTAAAGGTTTTGTTCACACCAGTGACTCAGTAACACTGCTTTGACTGTTGAGGGGTTCAGTAACCCCAAAGTCCCCCTTCTTTCTGAGTTGATGATTCTAGGCTTGTGCTTCCTCACGTCTCTGTCTGACTCCTCACGAGTTCAGAAGTGCCCCCTCTGTGCACCAGTATTCAGAGTCTCAACACTCTGTCACGCCCTCATGGCATGAAACCTCAAAGACCTCTCAAACCTGAAATCAAACACACTTCCTACAAATACATGATAACAATACACAATTGCAACATATAATGAACACACACATACAGACATGCATATAATGACAGACTTGTGCAGGAAAAATTGCTCTGTATTAATAATGGCAAATGCCTGTATATTTAACAAGGTGGTCCCGAGCTCTCTTCAGCTCTACATGCATCCTATCTACATGTACCTTCTCACCACACCAAAATGAGATCTCTAATTCCCTTTTACCTGAGTTGCTCTTAGCGCTTCCCTCCAGGTACACCTACCCTAATTAATTTACAATCAATGGCTGTCTAGTCTGCTATCCAGAACTAGATTCTCAGCCGATCTATAATAAAGGCCTATCTTATCTACAGCCTGCGTAAAGGCATGGAATTCATGGCTCACCAGCCTAAAACATTTATTTACATTGAATTCAAATTCAAAATGAGGTTGCGCCTCCCTTTCAGCCCTGCATGAGTGCGCGCTGACGTGGCTGACTGGTTGCATGGAGAGATGCTCCTGCATCAGTAAAGAAGCCAAAAACCCATATGTTCCTCTCCAGATCGAGAAGACATTGGGAGAAACAATGAAACACATCCTGAAAGGGGAGTTCAAGAAAGCTTCCCACAATCCAAATGCAAGGGCCGCCTAGAATTACTCTATGGTGGAGGATTTGTCACAAACCCCTTGCACAATGTATTCTTTGGAGGTCCTCCAGAGCTTCCCTTTGTAGAGAAAGGCTCTGTTAGTTGCCTTAGGATCTGCTCAGACCTGTAATCTAGGAACGATCATGCTTGATACAACTAACTTGAAACCTCATCTCCCATACCACATCATGTTTCAGATAGTAGTGGCTTACACCACAAAATATTTTACCCAGAAAATTTTCCGAACGGTGGTTGATGAGGGTGCATCGACATGCATGATTTTGTTGGCTTGTGGGAAGGCCATTGGCCAAATCGTTTTTTCTCCATCAACTACTCTTCTTATTTCTTTCGATGGTCGTTCATTCGGACCACATGGAATCATTCCTTCTTTTGTCGTGAAAATAGGAGGAAAGATCGTGTGCATTGAAGTTGAGGGGGTCGATGCGCCTATCGACTACAATCTCTTGTTAGGAAGGAGTTGGACCTATTTTATTCATGTAGTGGTCACCATGGTTTTCAAGGTCTTGTTGTTTCCACACAAGGGTTGGATCGTGTCCATTGATCAGTTTTCTTTCTCCCGTCCTGACCCTTCATTCGGGGCATCCATGGTCCTGATGATTGATAATCCACAGCTCGGCATCGTCAATGTAGGGGTTGGTTTATGCCCACATTTGATGGGTAATTTTGATTACACACCTACTTTCGGTGATTTCAAGTACATATGGGTTGTCCCTGACCAACCTAAGGCTGAAATATTTCAAGTGTCGTCGTTCTGTACGACTTACTTTAATGATCCATGGACTCTTCCTTCCCCATTGACCATGATGGAAGGGACAAGGCATCATGGCATGTCCATGCCTTTGTCCATGACATAGGTTGCGTACTCTATAGTCCAGCAAGCTTCCGTTGACCCTGATCCAACTACCGCATAGGAGTTAGATCAAGTTTTTGAGCCGACCTAGGCTTAAGGTTCCCTCGCCACTACCGATTCCTTAGACTTGGTCTTTCCCTCTAATGAGGTGATTATAGAGGCATTTACTAGTCCAGAAAAACCCTCGGATGATCTCCATCACATATGTTATCTTCTCCTGGAATTAGGAAAAATTGAGGCGGGTGAATTTGTGTTGACTATGACTGGAGATAGGTCTTGTCCTATCAATCCTTTAGCTATGCACGTAGTTTACGCCGATGGTAATATGGAAACCATCTCTGAAATGATACCTATTGACATCTCCAGAACCCTTGGAGTTGTGGATAATGTATTCATTGGAGTGGACTTCTCCCCCGAGGAGATTTGAATCTACACATATTTATTTAAGGAATTTCGCGACGTTTTTTTCCTGGTCTTACAAGGAAATGCCAGGCATTAATCCAAGAATAATTGAACATGAAACAATGATGTATATTGACGCTAAGATGCTCTGAAATAAGATTATTATGGTAAATCCTAAAATAGAAGCAACTATTAAGGCTAAGTAGAGAAACTGCTCAAAGTCGGTTTCATTTACCCCGTTCAATTGACTCAATGGGTGTCAAATCCCATTCCGATCAACAAAATGCAGGGAACGATTCACGTATGTATGGAATTTCATGATTTGAATAAGGCATGTCCAAAGGATAATTTCCCCACCCCATTCATTGAACAAATTGTCAATGAATGTGCAGTTTGTGATTTCTTTTCTTTCATGGATGGTTTTTCGGGATACAATCAGATATAGATTAAGCCCGAAGACCAGCATAAAACAACTTTTATCTATCCATGGGGTACATTTTCTTATCAAAATATGTCTTTTGTCCTCAAGAATTATGGAGCCACTTTTTAGCAGGCCATGTCTTTTTCTTTTCACGATCCTAGACACATAGTCGAGGCCTATCTCAATGATTTAAAATCATGATCTCGTAAGAGAGATGATCCTCCCATGCACCTCTGACTTATCTTTAAGTGATTGCTTGAATCCAAACAAGTGCAGCTTTTGCATGACGTCGGGTCGTCTTCTAGGTTTCATAGTTTTGACAATAGGGATAATGGTTGATCCTCTAATGGTTGAGGCGATATTTCAATTTCCTCCCCCATGCACAGTCCCTCGGCTTTAGAGTTTACAGGTAAAATCCAACTTTGTTCGGTGTTTTATCGTAAACTATGCTGAGATCACTAAAGGTTCATGCGTTTACTTAAAAAGGACATTCCTTTCTATTGGTATGAAGCCGCTAAGTGATCTTTCAAAGCGTTGAAATGCACCCTCACATATGCCCCTCTACTTTGACCACCCAATTATAATAAATATTTCTTATTGTACTTGGCCATGGAAGAGTCGACCATAGGTATGGTCTTGGTTCAAGAGGATGATATGCTTGAAGAGCATGTGATTTATTACCTGAGCCAAGGCCTGGTTGAACCAGAAATCAACTACTCCCATGTTGAGAAGCTTGCGTTGGAAGAAATACATGTTGTCCAACGGTTTTGTCATTATATTCTTCTTCGCAAGACCATTGTCATTGCCATGGTGAATCCATTTCAATACATGCTGACACGACGTGCAATTGAAGAAAATATCAGTAGATGGATTGTTATCCTCCATGAATTTGACTTGGATTATGTTTCTGTGAAATCTAAAAAGTCACTGGTCTTTGCGGAACTTATCTTGGAACTACCAGTTGAGTCAGGTGATGTTACGCCCGAAGAATCACCGATTAAAGGAGATTTTTTTCTTATTTCATATTTGGACCTCTGGTATGGAGATATACTAGTCTATCTCCAGACTTTGAAGTGCCCTACCTCTTCTTATCACAATGAGCGTCAATGTATACACCATTAGAAAAAAAACTATCTCATACTGTAGGACACTTTGTATCGTCGAGGTGTATATTGCATCCTTCGCCAGTTTCTCACTCATGAAGAAGAAAAACTCTCTCTACAGGAGAATGTGGTGGTCATTTGTTTGGGTTGGAAAGAACCCAAAATATTCTATGAGTAGGTTAATTTTGGCTGACGTTGATCAAAGATTGCATTGAATCGGTCAAGAAGTGCCACCCATGTCATATCTTCTCTCGGAAGATGGGGGCACACCTCACTCCCATGTTTCTCGTCATTACAGTTGGTCCCTTCACCAAGTGGTGGATTGATTATACTACATGCCACCCAACTTCATCTAGGGGGAATTGTTATATCATTGTAGTGGTAGATTACTTCACAAAGTGGGTCGAGGCTATGGCAACATTCAAAGATGATGGTGAAACAACAAATCTCTTTATTTTTAACTAGATTGTAGCAAGGTTCAACATCCCGAAGGAGATTGTCACTAACCATGGCAGTCACTTTCAGAACGAAATGATGCCTAAGTTAACATCAAATCTAGGGTTGAGGTAGGAAAATTCATCAACTTACTACCCACAAGCGAATGGTGAGGTGGAAGCTCTAAATAAGTTTCTCAAGACTATTCTGCAGTGAACGATCAATTCAGCCAAGTCAAATTGGAATTTGATGGTGTACTCAACGTCGTCGGCCTACCGAACATATGTAAAGACTGCAACTTGTTTCTCACCTTTTCAACTCATTTATGGGTTGGAAGTACTATTGTCATTAGAGTGCCACATCCCATCTCTAAAGTTGGCAGTACAGTTATTGCCAGACACTTCAACGCTTGAGGAACAATTATTATATCTCGATCAGCTCGATGAGCAACGCTATGATGCATCCTTTGATAATGAGTCTCACAAGAAAAAAGTCAATTGTCAGTTCGATCGATCCATGCGTCCTTGGATTTTCTCCGAAGGAAACCTTATCCTGGTCTATATCCAAGATAACGATCCCTTGGGGGCAGGCAAGTTCAAACCTATGTGGTTATGACCTTTCATCATGATGGAGGTACTAAATAAGGGTGCTTATCGTCTGGTTGAATTCAAAGGGGAAGATTTGAAGGAGCCTAGAAATGGGCTCTACCTCAAGAAGTATTACTCATAGGTGGGTCGCCTTGGGTGACTTCTTGTCCATATGTATAGTTCTTATACAATTTAATTTTTGTAATTTTTTTTTAATGGACGTGTCATTTTTTATGTCATATTTTTCGCTCTGGTAGATTTCAAGTGAATCAGAGGTGTTGATTGGGTTCCCTGATGGCACCAACCGATACACTCAGAGGATTTCTTCTTTAGCTTGGGTGATATTCACACCTCAAGGCCAGTTGCTATCTTCTGGAGATATCTGTTTAGGTGACGCCACAAACAATGTTTCTAAAAACAATGTAGTAATAGAGTTACTTTGTGACCCTTTGTCACATGGTATCTCTCACCTCCATGTATACTTAGATGCACAACTAGTTGTGTCACAATTTAATGGGGTTTACTACATTTATGATCCTACTCTACACTGACGATTCCTTAGGGTACATCTCTTAAAACGATGCTTTGATTACATTACGTATATCCATGTTCCTAGGAGATTGAATCAAATCACATATACTATAGCTAATCACGTATTAGATTGGCATATTTCACACACAGAAAAAGAAGCACACACATACACATGTACATACATTGTAAAAAAGTAATCCATAGGAAATAAAAATATGTAAATACACACATATATATCCAAAGTCTTAAAGTACATAGGTGGGCACAAGCGCCTCAAAAAATAATATGTCTGGAATACATTGTGGGGCTTATTCCCTCAAAAATATACAAAAAGTTCCCTCAGCACGTAAGTGGTCCACCCTAAGATAAGCACTGGGCCTGTTGGCCCTGCCATAGTGAAAGACGACGTTTTCCAAATGGCAGAAAATTTGGACCTAGGTCCGTGGCACCCAAACTAAATGAGGCTACATAGATGGTGGGAGATCCTCGATCTCGACCATGGGCATTGTACGAGTGAGAATGGTCAGGTTCCTCTGCACCCATTTCAACACTTTCTCAACCTCTCTGGCTGGAGGTCCCCCTACTACTGTTGTCGGTCCAGTGGCCGCTGCTAGTGTTGCCTATGGTCGAGGACGTTGCCTGCTCCTTGCAAAATCTGATGGACACATTGGTCCCACATATGTACATAATAGATACATAGTTGTAAGATACTCTGGTACAGATAAAACGATATATATAAAAACAAAATAATTATTTAAAAACTTTTAAAAGAAAACGTACCTATCTCTCCTCTCTCTGCTCCAGGAGGTACAGGCATATTAGGATCCCTGGAGAAGTTGATCTCGAGATAGGTGTAGTCCTCTATAGGTGGAATATTTCGAGACCACCAGTGAAAGAAGGTATCATCGAAGGCCTCAATGGCCCTCCCTCCCCCCTGTCATGGAAATAACGCTGCCCACCTGCACACTGATGGGAAGGAGGCCACGTTCCCCCGTATTGTCTCTTGTGGACTAAGACTGGGTACCCTCTCGAAGAAAAAAGAGCATAGAACAATCATGAACCCAATTTTTTTTTTGTTCCTCCCATGACACTCTCTGAGTTGTCTCTTCATGCACTCTAGCATGGTTGTGCTCTAGTCGAACACTCGTGCATTTAAGCACTATACTGCACAATGCATGTGCGCTAGAGAGGCCTGATGTAAGGTCGCTAATCCAGTGATCTGCCCAATGAGTAAAACTATCACTTGCAGTGATAGGTTGGTAATTTTATGGATTGACACCTGAGAAACCACTTTATCTATGTTAGCTTCGCAGTGTAGCCCGATCAAATAAGATATGTTGTGAGGCCCAGGAGAAAAATCATGAAGGTTGACTGGTTCCCCTCTCCTAGAGAGGGGGAGTCAACGATTTCCCCTTAAACATAAATGCCTCAATGTCAGGGTGCTAGTAATCTACCAAGAAATTCAACAACCTAGTTTCTACCCTCATGAGTGGACACTGAAAGAATTTCCACAACACGCATTGGTTTAATGTGGTGACAACAACATGGTATTCTTTGACGAAAGAATCAATGTCCTCATGCTCCCTCTTTCCCCAATGGACATACATCATGTTACAAACAAGTTCAAAGGGAGAGTTATTTCTTGTATTTTTAATTTTTCCATGTCCTTGAGGGTGTACGGGAGTTGTATTGGATACAGTCGCATATGCACGTGGGCATATTTTTTTCTACCCACGGGCATACGTGGGTTGTCCTTGGACAACCCGTGTACACGTAGGGTTGTCCCCTTTTAAGAGTGTGTGCCCCCCCAAAAATTAAAACTAATGCAAAAGGAAAGTATGGAAATGCAAGAGGAGCTAGTTTGTACTTACTTTGTCCAAGTGGAAGTTTGTTTCATCCTTTGAAGATCCTAGAATAAACTCTTTTAACAAAGGGTTTTTTTTGGATTTTTGGTCAATTCTCAATTTGCATTGGTGATAATGAGCTGCCAGCTTCTATTTATAAACGTTTTTGGCCCTTTTTGTCATTTTTTGGACCCTTTTGTCGTTTTTTCTGGCTTGAAAATCATTTAACGTGGTTGTTGAGTTTCTCATTGGATGTTACGATACACTTCACTTTTGGTTTGGAAAACGTTTTGGGAGATGGGTCACTTTTAAATATTCTTTGATAAAAGTCATTTTTTTCCAACTTTTTGCATTTAAGTTAGGATTCCACCTCCACTTTTTGCATCTCGTTGTCTTTTCCTCTTTACCATAGGATCAAACCCACCGAATTGCGATACAGAACCATTATTGCTTCTTTAGAAGTATTATAATTTGGTGGTAGAGTAGACCTCTACATGGATTCCTAGGTAGATCCTGGTTGCATTTTTGGTGTCCATTTTGTCTTTAATGAATTTAGGCTCGGGATTCCTTGTTAGTATTGTCTTGATTACGATTTTGAGCCTCATACATCTTATATGTTATCACTCTTGACCTCACCCTTGGGAATCCTAGAAAACGAGTCTTCTTTTAATCCCTTATCAGACACTTTAAACATGAAAAGATTGTTGAGCGATCTTGTTGTCCTTCACACTCACCAATCTAAACTTTGAAGGCAGATCTATCGGACGATATTTTACTCATTTTTCAGTCTGGATGGTCAATTTTATGAACAAAGGTACGCTCTAGGAACTTTGGTTCTCTAGAAGAGTATTCTCAGGTATAAGTTTAACCCTTTTTCGGGCTTGAGGGACTAAATTTATGAAAAAGGAACCCCCACAGAGTTCATAGTTAGGCTCTTTTGAGACTCCCTAAAATTGAAAAGATTGTCGAGTCAACTTGTTCCTTCACACTCGTTAAAATGGTCCAGAAGAACATTCTCTATGGATTCCATAGTTAAGCTCTTTTCAGACTCCTTAAAATTGAAAAGATCGTTGAGTGACCTTGTTCTTTCACACTCGCTATTTGGCTTAGAAAAACATATACTGGCATGAGTTTACCCACTTTTTTCGGCCTGTATATTAAGGAGTAAAAAGGTACACCTCGAGAGATTCGTCTCGCCGGGAGAGCTCTCCTCAACAAATTTTACTTTTTCAGGCTAAGGAGACTAAACCTAGAAAAAGGCAACGAGTCCATAGCTAAGATCTTTTCTGACTCCTTAAAATTGAAAAGATTGTCGAGTGATATTATCTGTGTCACACTCATTAAAATGGTTTTTAATAGACGTCTTTTTGGTCCTATTTTACCCCTTTTTTTCGAATCGATTAGACTACATTCGAAAAAGGTACCCCGGTGGAGTCTTCTTTTGCACTTTTTCACACTCTCTAAAAATGAAAAACCACTGATCTTACCTTATCTGGGATCGTTAAAATTACATTGAAGGATGTTATCATTATGTTCTATTAATTGTATTTTCATCCCTGTGTCTTTGGCCTAATTTTGGCTCCATGTTTCTCTCAAATGAACCTTTGAAGCATGCCTTATACGCAAGGCTTGTATCACTTTGCCTTTGTGTCTTGACACCTCGACCCATGGAGGAATTTTCCCGAGTGTCCTTTCCCTGCACATGTCTCCTTGCTATGAGAATTAGTGTGTTCCTTGCACTTGGAACTAGTATGCTTTGCAACACTCGTTCCTCCTTTGTAATGTAGCATTCTTTTATTCTTTTTCAAGCTTTCTAAAATTATTGAAAAAGCAAAAAAAATCAAATATACCCCAAAAAGAGGATGGGAAAAGTATTTTCTTTTTATGGAAACACAACGAGTCACTCTTGGAAAAAGCACATCCTTTCATTTGTTCGTCAAGATTTGGTATTTAATATGACCTTAGGAAGTTGTTCTCATTACATAGAGTCATGTCCTTCTCCATTTGGTTATTCTTCCAAACACATGGAGAGTTTGTGTTGCCTCCTCCATTGTGAACTTATGTCAATTTCATGCTTATTGAGTCTAATCATATGTCGTGCTATTTTACAAGGGAATTTTTACCCAACTTGAGTCATCCTCTCTAAAGTTTGTCTCTTTTCCTCATGCTCGACCATCCCCAAAAGTCCAATCAAGTCCTTGTCAGAAATCACCGAGGTTCTCTGCCTGATCACCAAGATCTTCTTGTTTGTTCCCAATGAGATGTCGAAGACCTATGGGTAGTGAAGTGATACAGTCACATTACACTCCTACCTGAGTTTTGAAGATCTTGAAGTTGTTGCTCGAGCTTTGAAGGCCTCATCTCCATCCATTAGGTGTCATTGGTTTCTTGAAGATGGATACTATACATGTATATCTTTGATTTTGAGATGTATATCCATTGTGTATTTATCGCAGCTACACTTTATATAGTTATATGACATGGATGTGCAGTGTATTTGATTGGAATCCATGATTTATTTCATCTCGAGCATGGGTATACCGACCTCGGTGAGACAATTATTAGTTTTGCAGATGGCACGTCCCGAACTCTAGTCCCGAGCTCACTCGCTTCATATGTTCGTGAATATTTGTAATTTATTTCAGCCATTAGATTCTATTTTGACCTCACACATTAGGGGGAATCTTTTATAACCCTAAATTACACCATACATGCATACTTGGCATTAGGCCCTCTTATTTACCATTTTTTCCAATCCATCACTATGAAACTCTTCTTAAAAACACTATTTTTTGAGATGTATGTGCCCTACACCATTATTTCCCGCGTATGTACACTATATTATCTATTACTACCCACGTACGTATGTTATATGCACCCCTATAGCCCACGTATACTCGCAAAATTTGTAAAAATTAAAAAGTTTCAAGGAATTCGTTGAGATTACGGGCTATTGGGTAGTTTCCCAATTGCCCCACCGCCTATAACCTGTCACCCAACCGAATAACCATCCTTTTGTTATATAAAGGAGGTGTTGGGGTATCATTAAAAACCTAAGCATAAGAACAGTGAAACTATGCCCATTTCGCTTTCCCCCCTTGCCCCATGAATTTTTAGCCACATTGTGAGTTTTGAGCCAAAATTCCTTATTCTTTCCTTTTTCCTCCATTGCAAGCCTAATTCATTCCCTAGAGAGAGATGAAGAGGACAAAGATACAAGGAAGTGCATTTGAGGTTGGTGAAGAGGATTCCGAACCAGGTTCAAGGAGAAGTTGTCGATCTCATTGTAAGTAAATTTGCGAGATTAATAAAAAGAAATACTTTTTATGTCCCGAATATGATGTGTTCAATCTTTATGTTTGATTTATATTTGATTATGACATCTAACCCACTAATTATTATATAATATGCATGTTCGTAATTATTTTTTTGTCTATTTATGTGTGCAGGTCAGCCTTGGGACGAGACTTGTAGTCGAGGAACAACCGAACGCAAAAGGATCGACATTGGACGTAGAGTTTAAGGTAGAGTTACTGGATCTTTTTACTTTGTATTTTATGCATGAATGTGCGGTGTATTTAGGGTAGTTGTTAAAAATTAGGAGACTTTAGATGGTTATCTATGCCTACATGTTGAACCCTAGTGTATTACATAAGGGGGTTTCCCACTATAACACCCCATAAGATGAGAAATATCTTCTATATTTGGCCCCGGGTGAGCCACTTGCCTTGATGCAGGAGTTTCCCTGCTTTGACAACTCAATAAAGTTGGATCCTTTTTCTATCGATTTCCCTTGATCTGTTTGTCCACAATATGATCACAAGATTCCTATTGCATGCATTCAGGGTTGAGCTTTGTTCATGTCAACTGCTATGCTATCTCTGAGGTGTCCAATAATGGTGGGAAATATGGTCAAAGGAGAGCCACATTGAAGACTTGGTGTAGGCCAAGGAAAGGGGGAATGTTGACCGCAAAAGCATTGTCACCCACAACCTTGGTTATGGTGTATGACCCGTACCTGAGTGGGTGAAGCTTCCGATGGGGTCCTGTAAATAATTCTTTATGTAAGTGAAACCAAAATTTGTCACCCACCTGAAAATTATGTGGCACCTGATGTTGATCATGGCACTACTTGTATGTAACGTCCCCTAGCCATCATCCCACTGGTCGGGCAAATGCTACTGTGCAGAACAACATCATTCTCATACTTAATTAATAACATGCATTTAAATCAAATTAAACACATTTAACTTAGAGTAAGCACAAGATTACTGCTAACATAAATAATCCCTGGTATTAACAATAATTCATATGCACAACATAATACATGATACATATAAGCATCACAGACATGCAAAACATAATATTAAGCATAAGTTGGTACTTATCTTTGAAACCGTGGTAATTCCACCAACCACGTGCAGGCCTTCCATGAACCTCCTGGCCTTAGACCACACTACTCATCATGCTCAGCAGTGGGTCACCCCCGAGCTGGGACTAAGCTCCACCCAAGGCAAGGAATCCTAGTCTAGGCTGAGGTTATAGGGAAAACTACATAGAGCAACCAAAAGGATTCTCTCCAGGAGCCTTCTTATGCCCACTACTCATGGACTCTCACTCCCCACATGCCTATTCCACTCGGGAGTATACACCTTCACAAGAACAGTCCATCAGTGCTTCACCTCCCTCTTTGGGTCTTGGCAACATGCCAGATGAAGAATTATCAGAGCTCTATACCTGGTGCTAGACTCTCTTTGGGAGAAAACCACTTCCCAGTAGACTCTCTCACCTGGAGAGAGCTGCTCATAGGCATGACAACCTTCTTCTTCAACCACAACCACCTCCCTCACCTAGAGAGAGTGTTACACACAGGCCAGACAACCTGTTTCCTTCAACTCGATTTCCAACACAGTTAGGAAACCACGAGGCTCCAAACGAACATACAATGGTCCGCAAGTGACACAAAGTCAAGTACTGTGCAACCACAACAGTCCACTGGAAACACAAACATGGGCTTCCCAAAACTGGTGACAGACAGATGCTACTGCATAACAAGGCTCAACAATTACGGGACATTCTATTTTCCCCAACCAACAATACAAGACAGACTCACATCTCAGGTTTCAGGGATGCACGAGGGTGTACAGAGATCCCACGCAGAGACTTAACGGTTCAGGCAAGGATTCCCTAGAACAAACACTGAAACAGAGGTCAATCATGGACACCCACGAGTTCAACAGAGGACGGAGAATGGGAAAAATGCAAGAGAAACAATTTTCCTGTGAGGTTTTCTATCATGGTGCGCAGGTAAGCAATTGTAGACACAGAGGCAAAATGGGTTCAAATGGGCGTCATGGTGAACTCAGGTGGAGGATGATAGAATGATTGACCCCCCTCCATGGTTGACTTCTGTAGTTTTTAACTACATGTGCCTAGGTCGACACATGTCACCCATGAAGTTGCATGCACTTCATCAGCATGTGTTCCTCTCTAGGAACTTAGGACAAAACATAAATATTTCACATGGATTTTGTAATAATATTAAAATATTATTCCTAAGCACTTAAGCCCTTAGGATCGACACTTAGCCTCTCTTTACAACCTTCCAGCCCCCAATCCCTTACCCAATCTGTGTAAGATTAGTCCCCCATCACTCATTCATCGTGGTTGGTCTGCACGCAGCGGTGTTTATATTTTTATTAATGTTCTGCATGATTACATATACAAAAGCAAGCTCTCGACCTTAACACTCAGGCTCTCCAGCCTAATAACCCATAATCCCGCCAACTTATATAAACTTGGCTCACTAGCCTATAAATCATAATTACAATTCATAATGGAATCGGGGCAAGTCCTTGTGGTATTACAATCCCCTCCCCTTATTTTTTCACTGTCCTCAGTGCAACTTTCACACAACATCAACTAGATTTCCAAAATCTTAAAAAATATGCAGGTATTATGCCCACATAGCATCCTCATTCTCCCATGTCATGTCCTCGGGACCGTACCATGTCTACTAGACCTTTACAATCTCAATAGCTTGATTCCAGAGCTATTTTAATTTCCTATCCAATATGCGCACATGATTCACTTGTAGGACACCTTGTTGCTCCACCTGAATCACATTCCAATCGATTACATGATTAGCATCAGGTATATATATTTTTTAAGTAATGAAATATGAGCCACATTATGTATAGTCATGGATGCGGTAATGCAAGCATATATGCAATGTATATATATGTATATACATACAATTTTAATAACATTATAACTGTATACAACATACACAACACACAATAAATAGAGAATTGTACTTATCTTTTGATTCAGAAGACCTTCCACCCCTGATCAGGGCTATGACTCCATCGGGGAAATGGCTTCCCAAGATAGCCATGGTCCACAATACTTATCCACTTGGTCTAGGCCAAGGTACCAGACCTCAGCAGCACTCTAACCATTCAAACCTCAACAACACTCCAACCAATGGTCTCTCATTCCCCACATGCCTATCCCACCCGGGAGTATACACCTTCACAAGCACAGTCCATCGGTGCTACACCTCCCTTTCCTTGGGCTTCAGCAACAGGCCAGACCAAAATTCTTAGAGCACTGTGGATCAAGGAGTTCCAACTTCCCTCAAAGGTTTCCAAGCAGCATCTTCCCGAGATACTCTTTGTAGTCAACATTTTAACTTTTATCAACATCATCTCATCTGCATTAACCACATGCAGTTATCATGAGAGAACATAAAAGAATTCATTTATGAACTCCAATTAGTTCGAAAGGAAATTCAACTTTTATCCCCAAAACATGACATTCTATTTCATGATTCATCTTGGTTGTTGCCATATTATGAATGCAACCATCCTTGTGATTTTCCACAGGCACCAAACTACATACAATTTTCCTGCAAGACTTCATCTTGCATACTGCCAACAAATTGTCAGTATTTTTTGTACATCATAATTCAACATGTACAACATCTTATGCAATGATCTTAGAATTTCCTGCACCTAGCAATTCAATCACAATTACCAACAACTTGACCAAATAGAATGACTCGTCATTCTATGCATATGCATGTTCACAATAATATATGTAAGTTCATTACTTATTTCTTTCTGAACAAGAAAATTTCCTGTATTCAATGCTCATGTGACTACTTGATTTGCAACTTTCCTATTGCAATGTCTAACACCTCCCTGAAATGTCCTCAACTTCATGAGTTAACAACATTTCAGCTGTTAGTAACAATTATTTCCATGCAATAATATATATGCATGTACTTACAAAACACATTCAACCATTGCATTTAGTATACAATTCTATCACTTACTATGCATGAGTGAAATTCTCAATGCATTCTTATTCAATGCACCCTGCATTGAATTACATAATTCTCTTAATCTCAGTCATGTATCTCACCATCCATAAGTTGGAATTTTGGCGAATGTGTTGACACATTCTACACACACTTCCTATTGTCTTCCCAATTAATTGGATTCCTTCATTTTTGACCTGAACACTACACCAATAATATAATTTTGTGGTGATCATTAGTGTTAGAAAAAAGGTTGCAGCCCAAGTTTTATTTAAAAGTAGGAAGCTTTTAGTACCTATGTGGCTCATAACCTTTCCATATCCAACCAGGTCCTAGTCTCATACATGACTAGCTTACTGGCATTTATTCCTATAACCAATTTTTATCTTTAATTCTTTGGTTATTACCCCATAACCAAATTAACAAGACATTCTACTATGTCAGTGTGTGCATTTAGAAGCTAAAAAAATCTTTGAATTAATATAGGCCTCCAGCCTTTACCACATCCATTGGTATGCATTCAATAATATAATCATGTGATTTTATAAAATGACTCTAGATGAGGAAATTCTTACCCAAATATCCTTTCAACAATTATGCAAAAAGAGTAATAAAACTCATACCAGCATGACCGCCATTAATAAATTTTATACTATCTGAAAGTATGATAGCAGTAGAAGCTTTCATGCTTCTTTTATCAAACTTATAACCAACACTTCATCTCTCTGTTGCTTCCTTCCTTATGCAACAACATCACCAACATCACTTGCAAACATGCAAGCATTCTTTCCTTTGGCTGACCCAATCAAATCATAACATACTTGTTGCCACAGAAATTGCAACAACTTCTTTCTCCCTATAAAACTTTTCCTTGTTGATCCCAGAAGTCTACAATTTTTCCTGAATTCCTAAATCTTCTTGTGCTCTCCACTGTAATCACTGTACATGATTATTCCTGCCTTGAGCACTTTCGATGCAATGCCCCCACCTCAACGGGATCTGTTGACCTCTTGGTCAATGGATCTTCAACTCTTGGAGCTAGAGTAGCTCTTTGGGTCCCTACTAGAACCTCCACGAAAAAAAAAAAAATCCACAGGCCTTGCACGAAACCTTACCCACATGAACTAGCGGCGGGCACAATCTTCCTCTACGTGACCATCGACTATGGCCACGTGCCTATCCAAAAGGCATTTTAGTATTTCACGTACTAAGCGTTTCGATATGAGTCACCCTCAACTCTCTCTATCCCCGAAATCCGAAATAAGATTCTAGCGTATGCTAACTCTTCTCTTAACTTCCACTGGCGTGACCTCTATCTATGACCCAGGGCCCATCTTTTGAGTGCTACGAGACTTTACCCTTTGTGAACTTCGAGGATTAGCTCTCCTCCTTTCTCCCGAGGTCCAAACTGCTGAACCCCATTTGCCTCAGATCAAAGGTCCACAACTTTTCGGGTTCGATGGTCCAGATCAATTCCTTGTGAATCAACAATTTGTGTTTCAGGGTTTTGAAAAACAGTTCCCCTCTTTTCTTCTTATCTCTAGTTTTCTGAAATCCATGTGAGTCAGATCCAATGACTCACAGCTCCTCATAATCTAACTGTGTGGATCCTTTCTCGTGAATCAGGACTTCACGATTCGCGAAATCAGAAAACAATTCTCTTATGTTTTTCAAATTCTGTCTTTATGAAATTCAAGTGTGTCATATCAACGACTAACACTCACCGTGATTCAATGGTATAGACCTCTCCTTGTGAATCAGAAGTTCACGTTTCGAGATTTTCGAGAATAAATTTCTTTGTTCTCCCAACTTTCGATTTTTCAATTTCCAAATGAAAGGAATCAACGGTTCAATCTTCCTTGAGATCGATGGTTCAATACCTCCACTGAGATTTCGAGTGCTGAATGACTCTTAGTGTCATCCTCCTCACAATTTCTTTTGATCTAACGATGCATGACTATCGACGATTCTCCCTCCAAGGATTCCTACCGTCCATTCAGGTTCTCAACGAATTCTTTCCAAATATCTTGGTATCAATTCTTATGGACTTTACTTCCTCCCTAACTTGAAGGATTTTGAATATTTCGAAGGCTTTCTCGGTGTTTTCCCTCTTGAGCTTCAATTAATGAAATTTTAACTTCACCTTGCCGCATATTTGTGCTCTACGTGCAAACTTGCATTGTTTCTCCCTGAGCTTTTAACTTACTCAGTCTCAAAGGGACTCGACCCTTCTATGTTTCCCAAAAGACTTTCTAGTGCCCTATTGGCACCCTCTATTCTCGTCTCCTAGAGTCTTTCGAACTTAAAACAAGTTCCCTCTATAAGAACTCCTTGCACTTGATATGCACACTCTACATACAAAAGTTCTACGCTATCTCTTCTGAGCTTCATTTTTTGAATTGGAAGAATTATGTGTCTCTTCCATTTCTTTGCACTTTGTGGCAATTCAAATTAGTTATGGCACTCATCAACCTTCTTCAATATAATGCACAAATGACTAAAAATTTTCAGGCCTTCGTTTCTTGACAATTCCTTCATCATTCATAAACAATCTAATTTAAGAAAATGTTTCAATTTCATGATTTTTTCGAGCTCTGCTCAGCTCTGTAATTTTGGGTAATAGCTACTTCTTTCTTAGTCCCTAGCCACATGACCAAGGGTCGTGACCAAGTGATAGACTACTAGGTGCTACAAGGCTCTCCAAACGAAACTTCAGGTTTCAGGATTTCGGTAACCGGGAGTTCGAAATGCAGCAACCCAAACAACTGGTCACCCCATTCCCCGAAATCTGAAAATTTGATTTCCTTACCCTTCGGGTCCACAGCACAGTTGTTTCCCACCCAAGTAGTGACACATGGTTTCCTTAAGAAGGTTCACCTCACTCCCAACGATGTCAGGCGGCCCCACTACTTTTACTTTTCATTTCAGAGTTTCGAGCATAAGGAGTTAGTGCATCCACACATCTCAAACTTTCGTTTGCCAAAATTCTGAAATTACAGTCTATTAATCTACTTGATCCAACGATCAAGTTCCTCTCCTACAATATATGGTGTAGATCGTTTCGGGATTTCAGGATTTTGGGGTTTTAGGTTTTCGGTAACTGAGAGTTCACGATGCAGCGACTCCAAATATCTTGTCACTTCAATCCCTGAATTCTGATACACGAGTTCTTGTATGAGATCCAACGATCCTCGATGATTTGGATCTAACAGTCCAGATCTCTCCTATTCTTACACCCATGAAATCTCTTCATCCCTAACTTCCTCGCTAGTTGGTTGGATGTGATGGCTCACAAGATTTTGACACTTCTTCTTGGAAGCGCTCCACTGTCTGATTCTACCCTTGTTAATCTCTTTCGCGATTTGGGACTTGGAGTGACCAAGAATTTGGTCTGTGCTCCAATTTCACGCTACTTGAATTCACAAAATGATCCAACAGTTCAAACCAACCATGATCAATGACCCACATTTCTTCTAGATCCTAGGGTGGCGAGTTTCTCCATCCACTAACCACTTTGCAACTTCTGGCCATCTTACAACCCTCGTGATTTTGGAAGTTCTCCATAGAGAATTCTGACCGTCCAACTCTTCTTCTCAAGGAATTTTTTCCAATGACTTGGTACCCTCCTTCTAAACCTTCATCTACTTGATCCAACACTTTTGGTGTGGAGTTCTCTCTCTCCCTATGGCCATATACCACACCGGTTGCAGTTTTATAATACCGCTACACTTCCTGAGCTTTGTAACATGGTCAAGTAGCCTGTTGACACTCAAAAACATTTCGAGGTCTGAAATTATTCCTCAAAACACAATTTCCTTATCAAAACCTCGGTCTAAAGACCACTTATCCGTCCCATCCAGGCTCAGCATTGAAACTAGGCTTTGATACCAAACTGTAACGTCCCTCGGTCGTCACCCCACTGGTCGGGAAAACGCTACTGTGCGGAACAACATCATTCTCATACTTAATTAATAACATGCATTTAAATTAAATGAAACACATTTAACTCAGAGTAAGCATAAGATTACTGCTAACATAAATAATCCTTGGTATTAGCAATAATTCATATGCACAATAGAATACATGATACATATAAGAGTCACAGGCATGAAAAACATAATATTAAGCATAAGTTGATACTTATCTTTGAAACCGTGGTAATTCCACCAACCATGTACAGGCCTTCCACGAGCCTCCCAGCCTTAGACCAAACTACTTATCATGCTCAGCAGTGGGTCACCCCCGAGCTGGGACTAAGCTCCACCCAAGGCAAGGAATCCTAATCTAGTCTGAGGTTACAGGGAAAACTGCACAGAGAAACCAGAAGGATTCTCTCCAGGAGCCTTCTTATGCCCACTACTCATGGAATCTCATTCCCCACATGCCTATTCCACCCAAGAGTATACACCTTCACAAGCATAGTCCATCGGTGCTTCACCTCCCTCTCTAGGTCTCGACAACATGCTAGATCAAGAATTCTCAAGGCTTTGTAGCTGGTGTTGGACTCTCTCTGGGAGAAAACCACTTCCCAGAAGACTCTCTCACCTAGAGAGAGATGTTCATAGGCATGAAAACCTACCTCTTCAACTGCAACAACCTACCTCACCTGCAAGAGAATGGGAAAAATGGAAGAGCAACAATTTTCCCATGAGGGTTTCCTTCACGGTGCGTGGGTAAGCAATTGCAGACGCAAAGGCAAAACGGGTTCAGACAAGCATCACGGTGAACTCAGGTGGAGAATGAAAGAATGACCGACCCCCCTCCATGGCTAACTTCTACAGTTTTTAACTGCATATGCCTGGGTTGACACATGTCACCCATGAAGCCGCATGAACTCCATCAACATGTGTTCCTCTCTAGGAACTTAGGACAAAACATAAATATTTCACATGGCTTTTGGAATAATATTAAAATATTATTCCCAAGGACATAAGCCCCTAGGCTCAACACTTAGCCTCTCTTTCCAACCTTCCATCCCCCAATCCCTTACCCAATCTGTGGAATCTTAGTCCCCCATCACTCATTCATCGTGGTCGATCTGCATGTAGCGATGTTTATATTTTTATTAATGTTCTGCATGATTACATATACAAAAGCAGGCTCCCGACCTTAACACTTATGTTCTCCGGCCTAATAACACATAATCCCACCAACTTATATAAACTTGGCTCACCATCCTATAAATCATAATTACAATTCATAATGGAATCGGGGAAAGTCCTTGGGATATTACATTGTACTTGGCATTGGACTTCTGTAAAATATCCCAAACCTGTTGGTGGATGTCCTGGATTCGCTCAATGAACTAGGTGGCTTTGTCAACTTCTAGTGGAGTTGGGGATGATTCGACCGAGGTGGTTGCTAGGGGTAGTGAAACATCCATGGGACCCAATGGTTGGAATCCCAAACCCACTTGAAAGACATTGTGGCAAGTTGAGCTACGCAGGGCTCAGTTGTAGCTAAGATGGAGATAGGGAAGACTCTCATCCCATTTGCAGGGGTGCTTGGAATTGTACATGCACAGGATATGTAAGATCATTCGATTGGCGACCTCAGTTTGGAAATCTGTCTGGGGGTGGAAGGAAGTGGATTTGGTGATCTTGGTATCCAGTAGTGACCAGAGGCTTGACCAGAATGTGTTGAGGAACCGACTGTCCTGATCTGAGGAAATGGTTTTTGGGAACCTAAAGTGTAACCGGACACGTTCAAAGAGGAGCTTAGCAGTGGCCTCTGCGGTGATGTTCTTCTTGTAGGCGGTGAGAATTTCTATCTTGGAAAACAGATCAACAACCAAAAAAACATAGTCATTTCCCCTCTTGGTCGATGGGAGTCCCAAAATGTAGTCCATTGAGATGGATTCCCACGACTTGTCAGGAGTAGGAAAAAGGGTTTTCATACCCTATTTCGTAGTGGTCGGTTTGGCAATAGCGCAGGTGGTGCAGGACCTGATATACTTGTCGACAATCTGTCAATGTTTGGGCCAATATAAATGTTTATGTAGCACTTCCACTGTATTTTCGTCTCCAAAGTGTCCTACCACCTGACTGTAGTGAGCTTCCCAAATCATCTTCAAGCGCTTACTTGATGGAACGAAGAGATGGCCCAGACGACAGAACAACCCGTTCTAGAGATGGAAATTAGCAACCATTGAGTTTTTGCCCAACATTTAGTAGGTGGTGGAGAATTCAAGGTCTGTCTCATAGAGGTGGGGTCATCCAAAGGCCTCATGGCCAAAAGAGTCTAGCACCGCAGTGGGTGCTGCGACTGGAAGTCGTCTAAGGCAATCAAAAACTCGGTTGGTACTTCATGTTTTATACTTGATGTTGAGGTGGAAATGTTGTAATTATGTGGACCACTTATGATGGCGATCATTCTACAATTTTCCTTGGGTATGCATGAACTGTAGTAGCTTGTGATCAGTATGGATGACTATTTCCTTCTCTCGAATGTAATGCCTCCACTGGTGGCAAGCTTTCACAATGGAGTACATTTATTTTTTTTAAGTAGGGTACTTATGGCTAGCATCCGATAGTGTATCACTATGATACGCCATGGGGTGGTCGTGTTGAGTGAGAATGACATCCACAACATAGTCTGAAGCATATGTCTTGATCTCAAAGGGATGTTGCACGTTCAGTAATGAAAGTACTAGGTATGATCACAAATGATTCTTCAAGTCATCGAAGGATTGTTGTTGGGAGATGCCCCACAAAAAATGTTCCTTACCGCCACCCATGGTTACTTGGATGAGGGACCATGCAATATGAGAGAATCAAAACATGAACCTGTGATAGAAATTGGTGAGGCCTACGAAGCTCTAAAGAACAGTGAGTGTGGTTGGGGATGGCTAGTCATGGATGACCTAGATCTTGGCTAGATCCATATGCACACCATGCTAATCAACGATGTATCCTAAGTAATCGACCTTGTCCATGACAAAGGAGATTTTTTCCAATTTTTCATATAGTTTGTGCTACCACAAGGTGTGTAGAACCCGTTGAATATGCTGCAAGTGCTCCACCCAAGTCTTGATGTAGATGAGGATGTCATCCAGATACACCACTACAAAAGTACTGGTGAAATTTTGTAGGATTGTTGGATCATGTTGTAATTGATGCCAAAGGTTTAATTAATTGATGTCAAGTGATTGATTGATTTAAAGTGATTGATTGATGATCGATGTCAAATGTAATATGTATTGTCCTAGATGAAGATGGATCAATAAGTTTTCATTGATACATAATGGAAATATGAATATGGATCGATGTGGTTTCCTTGATATATGATGCATACTAGGATTGATGAAAAGATGACTCATTATCATGGTTGATAAGGAGTACAAATGGATGAACTCCAAAGTGGTTCCCTTATGGTGAAATCCCTCATGGGAAGACGCTTTTCAGTTGAGTTATACTTGAAGTATGGTTAAGAGAACCCTTGCTTATATGTGGAATAATGAGATGAATATCAATGAATTTGTTATTGAAACTATCCTAGATGGATAGTTCTTGTCATGCCATTTCCGGTGGTATGTGTAATGTCACATAACTCCTCTTGGTGTGATATTTATGACCCTATGAAGATGAAGGACCCTCATATGTTCGATTGAAACCCCAAGAGGTCAAAGAAGTCAAAGTTCTTGAAAATAAGAAATTATTATCTAAATGATTAAGTGAAGTGACAAAGTCAAGGAAGATTATTTAAATAATAAAGTGAGGTGACAAAGTCAAGGAGGAATATTGAAATGATAAAGTAATGGACAACTTTATAATTATGGAAAGTGGTTAACTCTAAAAGTGAGATAAATAGGTTAAGTGACCTAGAAATGGGTTAAGTGACCTAGAAGTGGGTTAAGTGACCTAAAAAATGGTTCTAAGGAAGCTACTTGGAGAATATAAATAAGAGGCAAGGGTCTCTTGTGAAATGAATCTCTTTTGCATATATTGAGAATGTGTTGAAGATATATGATGAGAGAGAGATGATCTGGAAGATCTCATGGACACACCGAAGTTTCGGTAATTTTGAGATCATGACGACAAAAGTATCATAATTTTAGAAACCCTAGTTTCTAAGGTATATGCGGGCTGCAGTGAGCCAGGGCACGTACATACACAAGTTGAATGAGGACAGGGAACATATAGTGGATGAATTCATGAAGAATTGTGAGTGAGTTGATGAAAGTCTCTTGAAGACTGAAGGAGGTTCCACATCTGCATTCTATGGGCTCAGATATTCCATAGAAATTCTAGTATGGTTACATTATTGTCTGGATGGATACTCTTCCTTATTTTCTAGTGAATGCTTAAGAAATTATTGGTATGGCTGTTGTGAGGTGGTTGGTGTTGGTTGATAGAGTGAGAAACACTTTTATGATTCATTAATGATATGATTTCTATAGTATACTCGTTTCTTATACATGATGAGTAGTATTCATATTGTATGGTTGAGAAGCATGAATAAGTTGTTGGAGAGCTTGGATGTGTTTTGATTCGTTATGGGTTAGATTGGATAGTGAAAGACAAAATATAATGTGATTGAAGGTTGCAGAGGACTTGAGTTGATCTTGAAGAGAAAACCCTAAGTAACTCATATGTGATACACGGGTCATAGTACAGACTCGTCACATACATTCGCAAGTTGTACTACGGGTAGGGCTCATACTTACGCATGATGAAATACCGACAGGTCGTGTACCTATTGACAGATTGATATCTATTGAGGATTGTTCCCTCATCTCAATTGTTGTTGAGGATGTAAGCTGATTGTTTCATTATAGAGATGGTACTCTTGTAGAGTTGTACTCTATTCATTTTTTGTTCATAAACCCAAGGATTGTAGTCCATAATAAAAAGAAAATTGTACATACATCTTGTGTTCTTTGTGTTCCTTGTGGTGATGCTTTATTGGCGATATGTTGTTGATATATGTTGATGATGTATGTTCACATTTAACTAGTTATAAATGAAAGCAATAAGTAATGAGTTAAGGGATTGGTAACTAATGTGTTTTGTGTAAGAGGGAAGTTTTGTGAAAAGGAGCCCTACAATGTTCACCCCACCCTCTCAGTGTAGTCACTGTGCCCAGCAATTGGTATTAGAGTGGGCCTTCACTATACACCTTAAAAATCTTGGAGGAGATATATGGACACACAAATGGATGATGAAGTTCCAATCCTTGATGAGGAAAACTATTCTACTTGGAGAATAGAGATGAGAGTGCATTTGAAGGAAATGAGAGAGGGTATTTGGAAGGCAACCATTGGTGGATCAGTTTCCTTGAACAACAAGTCAAAGTTTTCAACTCAAAGGGAAGGAAAGAAGAATGATGCATTAGCTCTCAAGACCATTCTTAGTGGACTCTCAAGCCCTATCAAAGAGATCATAGGAAAATGCACTTCTACCAAGTATCTATGGCTAAATCTAAAGGAGACATATCAAAGCAAGAAGGAAAGTATTGAAGACCACTCAATCAACATCATACAAGGTAAAGAATATCCAAAAAGTCTTGATTGCATTATTTTTAAATGTGATGATGTTGACAAAAAGGAAGATCTTGAAGACATTTCAAATGAAGGCAAAGAATCATGTGATGGTGTTGAAAAAAGGGAATATCTTAAAGACATTTCAAATGAAGGAAAAGAATCATGTTATGATGTTGGCAAAAAGGAGCATCTTGAAGATATTTCAAATGAAGGTAAAGAATCCCCAAAAACCATTGATTGCAATAATTCAGGATGTGATGATATTGAATATTTCTCTACAAGTGAAGAAGAAAATATAGAAATAGTTTGTGTAGAGTTTGATGGTAGTTATCCTATGGAAAGAAAGGAAGAAGAACTATCAGAACTTCAAAATAAAGTTGAAGAGGGTCTATATGAATACAACAATGACCATTATTATATTGACTATAGCTATCTTTCGGATAAAACCAAAAGGTTTCTTAAAAAGAGTCAAAAGAACATATTGAAGTTAAAGGAAATGATCAAAGAATAAGAAGAGAGTAATAAGACTCAATTAGAAGAAAAGGAAGAAGAGATCACAAGACTAAAGAATGAAAAAGAAGACTATAAGGTAGATGATGAGATTAGCAAAAGTATTGAAATTATTTTCCATCTCAAGACCCAAATTGAATAAGCCAAAAGGGTAGAGGAACTATTGAAGTATCAAGTAAATGAAAATGAAGATTCATGTCATAAGTTAGAAGCTGAATTTTTTGATCTTAGAAAGAAAGTAGAGAAGTCAAACAAATTCTTGAATAGCTCACAAATATTGAATGAGATATTGGAAATTCAAGGATCACCAAATGATAAATCAGGTCTTGGATACAAGAGAGAAGCTACACATGCTGAAGCAAGCACCTCAAAGAAGCATGAGGTAAATACCTCACTTTCAAAGGATGAAGACAATGTTGCAAATCAACCATCTACACAAGGGAAATCAAATTTCAGAAGAAAAAATCAAGGAAGACATCAAGAAGCTATCCTTACACCTCAAAGAAGATGGACACCAAGGAAAAGGTATGAAAGTACTTTTCATGGTCAATGTTATTCATGTAATGAATATGGTCACAAAGATTTGGAATGAATATCTTATGCAAGGATCAATAATGGAATATTTCATAACACCATAAGGTGTTGGAGATGTGATCAAGTAGGACACATTGATATTCATTGTCACAACATGAGATGCTATAGCTGTAGTGGATTTGGCCACAAATCCCAGGATTGTTGGAACACAAGAAGAAAGTCCGTGATGAGGACTTCATATAGCATGACTAGAATAAGGAATGAAGTAAGGAAGGGAGACATATTTGAAAATATGGAAGCTCTAAGCTCAAGTTCTGAGAAGCAGGGACTCCTCCGAAAGTGGGTGAAGAAGACTGAAAAAAGAGAGCAAAATGGAAGCCTTAAGGGAAGCTCAAGTGTGTCATATACTGAAGCATACATGGGTAACAATGGTAACAATCGCATACATATGTAGGCTAACCTTGAATAGTTCGCGTACATACACAATTTGTCTATGCAACAGGCCACATATATGTGTTAAAGCCTTGGGAAAAAGGATATGCACATGGGTTGCAACTTGATGTGATGGTATAACTCTATGTTGCAGGGTCTGACATAGTTTTTTGTAGGTTCTGACATTGTTTGCTGCAGGTTTTCATGATTACATATTGGATTATGTAAATTGATTATATAAATGAAAGGCTATCTTGGATGCATGGCACTAACCCATGAGTATGGATTGAGGCATTTTTTGTTGAAGAACAATGTTGGTTATGACAGGGAAGTTATGGTACCTTAGTTATGTGATATATCTTGATGATGACAGCTAGAGATGTCATTGATCTATTGAAAAACACTACTAGTACATGTATTGTTGCATGCTTAGTATTTGTTGGAGTGAATGGAGGATTGAGGCTGATCAGTTGGTGTACATGGTTGGTGTATATTTTGAGTTTCATTGATATATCTTATGATGTATTATTGGAAGCTTACTTGTTGGATATCTTGATGCATGCATTTGGAATATGGCTGGACTACATGTTGGTACATGTAGTTGATGAGTTGATGAGGTAATCAGGTTGAGTGATAGATTGATCTATAGTTGATGCATGATTGGTACACTACCAATACACTTGGTAGAAGCACCTACTAGTAGTTTGATTGGCACATGTTTTATGGTGGATTTGGCATACATTTATGAGGATTCATCTTGTTATGGTATTGGTGCATGGTTGATATACTTTCTTGGTACAAGTGGTGATACATGTTGATGTACATGTTTGGTACACTCATAGATGATATATGTTTGGATGATAATTGCTTGGCTAAAAGTACACCATTGGTATTACTTGATTATCACATACTTTGGTACATGATGTATTGGATGATATGATTGATTGAGATACATGATTGTGGTACTTGGTTCATGGTGAAGACATATCATGAGTGATATGACAATTGTTTGAGGCACATGGTTGGCATATTGGTAGATACACATGGTTGGCATGTTGGTAGATGCACATGTTTGGCATGTTTGTAAAGGCATATGATTGGTACACCATTGGAACAGGCTCGGTACATGGCTTGGATGAATATATTGATAAGATCCACTTGATAATGTTAGTACATGATGAGACATATCTTCCTAGAGGAAGTTTTGTGTGATATGGATATATGCTTAGCACACAGTTGGCACATGTTCTTATCATATGGTTGACACTCTTCATTGATGATATATTATGGTACATTATATGGTGTTGATGTACATGGTTGATGTATATGGGTGTTGTGCATGGCGGGCACACAATTTGGTACATGATGTACTTGGTTGATGTTTTTGTTCATGATTCACTATCTCATTGTTGACATTTCTTTGGTTTCATGGTATGGCATGAGTTTTGATGCATGGATAGGTCCAAGGATCGTCATAGAAAGAGAGATTGTTCTCTGATCCAGTTGAGTAGTGGAATTTACAACAGAATCATATTGAAGTGGTAGCATATTGTTCATTTTGCAGAGAAGATAGGGGGATACATACCCATAGGGTGAGTCATTCTTCTTCCCATGATTCTAGGAGGAAAGATCCCTATACTTGGAGAAATAGCACAGATGTATAGTTTCAGGGGGAGCGTTGGTCACAGGGGGAGCATGAGTGATATATCCTCAGCACTACATCAAAGTGATATCCCTTGTTCAAAAGGGGAGAGACTATTCAGAGGAAGATCAAAGGAATTCAGGCAGGGGGAGCATCCACAAGGGGAGAATGACCCTTTTCCATTGATGTCAAAGGGGGATAGATAGTCACATGGATGTGATTGATGACTATTGATGTAGAAAAATTCCTTGTCTACATGTTGACATCAATGATTGGTGTTGACATCAATGTTGGTATTGCCATCAATGCAAAAGGGGGAGATTGTTGGATCATGTTGTCATTGATGCCAAAGGTTTAATTAATTGATGTCAAATGATTGATTGATTGATGATTGATGTAAAATGTAATATGTATTATCCTAGATGAAGATGGATCAATGATTTGTCATTAATATATAATGCAAAGATGAAGATATATCGATGTGGTTTCCTTGATATATGATGCATAGTAGGATTGATGAAAATATGACTCATTATCATGGTTGATAAGGACTACAAATGGATGAACTCCAACGTGGTCCCCTTATGGTGAAATATCTCATGGGAATATGCTTTGCAGTTGAGTTATCCTTGAAGTATGGTAAGAGAACCCATGCTTATATGTGGAATAATGAGATGAATACCAATTAATTTTTTAGTGAAACTATCCTAGATGGATAGTTCTTGTCATTCCATTTCTGGTGGTATGTGGAATTCCACATAACTCCTCTTGGTGTGAGATTTATGGCCTTACAAAGATGAAGGCCCCTCATATGTTGGCTTGAAGACCCAAGAGGTAAAAGAAGTCAAAGTGCTTGAAAAGAAGAAATTATTATTTAAATGATAGAGTGAAGTGAAAAATTCAAGGAAGATTATTTAAATAATAAAGTGAGGTGACAAAGTCAATGAGGAATATTTAAATGATAAAGTAATGGACAACTTTCTAATTATGGAAAGTGGTTAACCCTAAAAATGAGGAAAATAGGTTAAGAGACACAGAAATGGGTTAAGTGACCTAGAAGTGGGTTAAGTGACCTAGAAGATGCTTCTAAGGAAGGTACTTGGAGAGTATAAATAAGAGGCAAGGGTCTCTTGTGAAATGAATCTCTTGTGCATCTCTTGATCATGTGTTGAAGGTCTATTATGAAAGAGAGATGATTTGGAGGATATCATGGACACGTCAAAGTTTTAGTAAGTCTGAGATCATGACGGAAAAAGTTTTGAAAGTTCATAAACCCTTGTTTATGAGGTATACGCGGGCTGCAGTGAGCCAGGGTGCATACATACATGGGTTGAATGAGGACATGGAGTGCACAATGGATGAAGTCATGAAGACTTTTGAGTGACCTAATGACAATCTCTTGAAGAATGAGGCAAGTTCCATATATGCATTCTATGGGCTCAAATATGCCATAGAAATTCCGGTATGGTTACATTGTTGTGTTGATGGATACTCTTGCTTGTTGTGTAGTGAATGCTTAAGGAATTCTTTGTATGTCTATTGTGATGTGGTTTGTGTTGGTTGATGGAGTGAGTATCACTCTTATGATTCAATAGTGATATGATTGTTATAGTATACTAGTTGTTTATACATGATGAGTAACATTCATATTGTATGGTTGAGAAGAATGAATAGGTTATTGGAGAGATTGGATGTGTTGTGATTGGTTATGGTTCAGATTGGATAGTGAAATACAAAAGAGAATGTGATTGAAGGTTGCAGAGGAACTGAGTTGATATTGAAGAGAAAACCCTAAGTAACTCATATTTGATACACAGGGTGTACTATAGACTGGTTCTGTACATACACGAGTTTTACTACTAGTAGGGCACATACATACGCAAGTTGAACTACCGACATGACGCATACCTATTGAAAAATTGATATATGTTGAGGATTTTTGCCTCATATGAGTCGGTCCTAAGGATGTAAGTCACGTCTTGCATTATAGAGATGGTGCTCTTGTAGAGTTGTACTCTATTCAATTGTTGCTAATAAACCCAAGAATTGTAGCTCGTAATAAACATCAAATTGTACATACATATTGTGTTCTTTGTGTTCCTTGTGGTGATGATTTATTGATGGTATGTTGTTGATGTATGTTCACATTTAACTGGCTATAAATGACAACAATAAGTAATGAGTTAACGGATTGCTAACTTATGAGTTTTGTGTAAGAGGGAAGTTTTGGGAAAAAGAGCCCTACATTGTTCACCCCCACCTTCTCAGTGTAGTCGAGGTGTCCAAAAATCGTCCATCATACTCATAAAATTTGTTGGAGCATTTTTCAAACCAAAGGGCATGACCAACCATCCAAAAAGAACTTCTTTTGAATTGAAGGAGGTCTTCGATACATCTGTTTGTTCTATTGGGATCTGTTGGTAGCCAGGCTTCAGATCAATCTTACTAAAATATTTGTCCCACGTGATTTGATCAAGGAGGTTGTAGATTTAGGGAATTAGGTACCAGTTCAGGACTGTGATTTTATTCAGTTCTTGGTAAGCAATGCAAAGTCACCAAGTCTTGTGTTTCTTTTGCACCAGTATAATTGGGCTCCCACAAGGAGATGAGATGGGACAGATGTGACCCTTGTGGAGTATTTCTTGTATCTTCCTCTTCATCTCCTCATTTTCTAATAGAGAGAAGCAGTAGACTGGCCCATTAGGTAGCAGTGCACCTGGGATTAGATCGATGGGATGCTTGACCTGGCAGTGCAGAGGTACCTTGGTAGGAGAGGAGAAGATATCTGAGTATAATGTTGGAATTACATGGGTATGTTTGTAATCCTATATCACATACCTATGTACATTGACATTCATGTCTCCTAGCTTATAACAATGCAAATAGTGGTATTTTTTTAATACTTGAGAATCATAAAATAACTTATAATAATATGGGCATGAGCCTATCCACCAACACACTATTTATTGTTTAGTAGAGTGTAACAATAAGTTATATGTTTTTTTAAACTCTCCTTCAAATTTTTAGGATGGATATTCTAGTAGAGTAAAAAAATGTATGCATGCAAGAGGGAATAATATTTATAATAAAATAACTTCATGTGTCATGAACAATTTTGTTGTTAATAGACTTAAGCTTCCCCATCAATTTTTTTTATTTTAGCAAAATTTGGGGTACAATACATATGGTATTAGAGCTATTGGTTATAACACTTAGGCCTAAGGGAAACACCAGAAAGTTATTTTGTTGAAGGAAAAATATAACAAATAACATTTATTGTTACAAGCATAAAAAAACGTCTTTGTTGTAAAAATGTCAGTGCAGAACGGAGAAGGAGACAAGCCATATAGAAACCATAATCAAGAGCTCCCTAGAGATACAAAAAATCACAGTGAGGGAATTTCTCCCACCCAAGTATTGGAAATGATGAGAAATCTTATTGTGGAATTGCAGGTGTTTAAAGTTGATAATGAAAAGTTAAAGAAATCTCAAGAAGATGAGATGGAAATAAATGTAATTTTGTTACACAGTATAGAAGCAAAGAAGAGTCCAAGAAACAATGATATGGAAGAGGAGGTCAGTAAAAAGTCCTCAAATAATTCTAGTCACGAAACAAAAGGAGAAGAAAACTCTTCTAAGAAAACCCACATGACCTAAAAACATACATCTACAGGAAGGAAGAGGAAACAATTGTATCACCTGGAAGGTTAATTCAAAAAAATAAAACTCTACAGCTTTGATGGATAATCAAAGACTGATGAGGAAGATGAAGCATGGCTTTTAGATATGAAGAAATACTTCCATATTTACAATTATTCTAGTAATATGACAATTATAATGGCCATTTATAATTTAGAGGGAAAAACAAGTATTTGGTGGCAAGACCAGAAACTAGCGAAGGAATTGAAAGAAAAACAAATGGAATGGTTGGAATTCAAAAAGTATTTCAAGAAGCAATACTTATCAGAAAGTTATTACGAAACAAAGACTAAGGAATTATATGAACTACAACTAGGAAAAATGGTTATGAATGATCTGATTAATAAATTCCTAGATCTGTTGATGTTTGTGCCTTATATCAAAGAAAATAAGGTAAAAATACAAATATTCTTATGTTGTCTACCATAGTAATAAAATGATAGAATTGAATTTGATAATCCTAAGTCCTTAAATGAGGTGTTTAGGAAGGATAGAATGTGTTATGAACAATATAAACACTGATCTAGAATTCCCAATGCATGGAAAGATAAGAAACAAGATAAAATGAATCAACGTAAGAAAGGTTTCCAATCAACCCCTTTTCGTAACATGGAAAAAGGATTTCAAATGAAGGACTATCACTCCAACACATATCATACTCAAGGGGGAAATAAACCAATTAATTTGGTATTCAAGAGAACCATTGAAATGTTGAGAGTGTGGAGAACCCTACCTGCAGAGAAATTGTTCACGCTTAAACCCATCAATAAGGACTTCAGTCCACAATATTCAAGAGGCTTCAATAGTTGGAGATATTGGCATGCATAAGATCAATGCAGCTTTGGATGACAGATAAGAAGATCATCAATCCACTATTGTGGAATTTGAAGGTAAAATGCATTTCAATAATGTTTCTATACTAATCGACCCAAGAGATGGTCTAAGTTATATTAATCGAGATTTAGTAGAATTTAACAAGTTAAAGAAGGTAAAAAATGTTAAATCTTGGTTAGTACAGCTAGAAACGGGGACCAAAATAAAGGTAACATAATGTATTTATGATTGTGCACTCAGTATAAATGGTCAAAATACAAATTTAAATCTAAACATATTACCTTTAGGGTCTTATGATATAATTATCAAAATGGATTGGTTAAAAACACATAAAGTGATATTAAATTGTTATGAAAATTCATTCATGTGCAAGGATGAAAATAATACATCCAAAACAATGCAAGGAATTAGAAAACCATTTTCTGTTAGTAAAATATCGGAAATGAAATTCAAGAAATGTATTAATAAGGGTTGCAAGGTATATGTTATTCAAGTAACTAATCTCTTAGAAAAAGAAATCAAACAAAGTTTGGAAGACTTTGCAGTTCTACATGGATTCATAGATGTATTCGTAGAAGAAATACCAGAACTACCTCCAAGGAGAGAGATATATTTCTTTATCGATCTACTACCTGGATCTTCCTTAGTATCCAAGGCACCTTATAGAATGAGTGTACCCAAACTAAGAGAACTGAAAATTTAGTTACAGGAACTGTTACATAAAGAGTATATTAGACCAAGTGTTTCACCTTGGGGAGCACCAGTTTTGTTTGTTAAAAATAAAGATGGAATGTTGAGACTGTGTATTGATTTTCGTCAACTAAATAAAATGAAGATTAAAAATAAATACCATTTACCTAGAATCAACGATCTCTTTGACCATGTTGGAGAAGAAAAAATATTCTCTAAGCTAGATTTGAGGTCTGGTTACTACCAAGTAAGGATAAAGGACAAAGACGTAAACAAAAAAACATTTCGAACACATTATGGACACTATGAATTTTTAGTGATCCCGTTTGAACTTACTAATGCACCAACAATGTTTATGTGCTTGATGAATAGTATATTCAACCAATATCTTGATAAATGTGTGTTGTTTTTTACCGATGATATTTTAATTTATTAAAAAATTGAAGAAAAACATGAACAACACTTGAAAATAATATTACATACTCTAAGGGAACATAAGTTGTATGCTAAGTTTGATAAATGTGATTTCTACCAAAGAAAGACACAATATTTAGGGCATGTAATGTCGGAATATGGTATCACAGTAGACCCGAAAAAGATTAAAGTCATTATGGAATGGCCTATACCTAAATACATAGAATACATAAGGTCATTCATGGGGATTACCATTTATTACCATAAGTTTATCGAAGGGATTTTCAAAATTTCCTATCCAATTACATCACTATAGAAAAAGGGAATAAAATTTAATTGGTCTAAAAAATGCCAAGACAATTTTTCTATACTAAAAGGACTGTTAACTACAAAACCAATCCTAAAATTAGCAGATCCAAATAAATACTTTAAAATTTGTGTGGATAAAAGTAAAGAGGGATTAGGAGGAGTGTTAACACAAGATGGACATGTCATCTATTATGAATCATGCAATTTGAAAGAACACAAATGAAACTATGTAACTCGTGATCTAGAGTTAGTAGTTCTGATTCATGCATTCAAAATGTGGCGACATTATTTAATGGGAAGAAAATTTATGTTACTAACCGATAACTGTGGTGTAAAACATCTATTTAGTCAATAGGATCCCAATGCAATACAAGTGAGATGGTTGGCCTTTTTAAGTGAGTTCAATTTTGAAGTACGACACATCAAGGGTAAAGAAAATAAATTCATAGATGCATTAAGTCGAAGGACTAATGGAATTTATGAAGTAAGTATCAACAAGGTAGAAAATGATATTGAGAATAGGACAAAATCTGTAAGCAAAATTGACGAAAATTACATCAAAATAACAGAACAATTGCAAGGAAATGCAGAAAATATGCACAAAATAGATCTCAGTATAGATAAAAATGGTTTGTTAAAGTTCAAAGATAGGTTATATGTACGTAAATCTACTGAATTAAATATGATAATTCTTGATGAGTTGCACAAAAAGACATATTTTGGTCATCCAGTATACCAGAAAATGATAACATCCTTAAGGAAATTGTTTCATTGGCCTAACATGAAAAATAAAACAACAGAATACTTGTTTAAATGTTTAGATTGTCAACAGGTGAAGGCTGAGCATAAACATCCAGTAGATTTATTACAACCTCTACCTATACCCAGATAGAAATGTGAAATTATTTCGATGGGATTCATCACAGGTTTTCCTAAGACTCAAAGACAAAATGACTCAATTATGGTAGTGATTGATAAAATAAGTAAATCTTCACATTTTATACCTGTAAAATCTACTTACAAAGTGATTAATATCGCTGAAATTTTTATGAAA
Source organism: Picea glauca (assembly GCA_000966675.3). Classification (NCBI taxonomy): domain Eukaryota; kingdom Viridiplantae; phylum Streptophyta; class Pinopsida; order Pinales; family Pinaceae; genus Picea; species Picea glauca. The sequence continues at coordinate 106,734 of JZKD02S2313019.1, forward strand.
GAAGTTTTTAGATTTCATGGGGTTCCTAAGATGGTGATTTCATATAGAGATGTCAAATTTACGTCCAATTTTTGGAAATAATTTTTTGCAGGTTTGGGTACTAATTTGAATTTCAGCACAAGTTACCATGCACAAATGGATGGGCAACAGAACGAACAAACCAGATTATCAAATACATGTTACAAATGTATGTAATAACAAAACCAATTAAGTGGGAAGAATATCTACACTTAATTGATTTTACATACAATAATGGGTATCAAGCATCAACTAAGATGAGTCCCTTGGAAGTGTTATACGGAAGGAGATGCACAACCTTGATAATCTGGTTGACATGATTATGGTTGGACTAGAAATGCTCCAAGAAATGGAGAAAATGGTAAAAAGGGTACAACAGAACTTGAAAGAGTCACAAGATCGACATAAAATCTATGGAGATGTAAAAAGGAGACATGAAGAATTCAAAATTGGGGAACATGTATACCTAAAATTCAAAGCAATACGAATCTCCCTAAAGATAGGAAATTGTTCCAAGTTGGCACCAAGATTTTGTGGCCCTTTCGATATCTCAATTGAATCAGACCAGTGGCATATCAACTGGCACTTGCTGCAAATTTAAAAATTTCATAATGTTTTTCATGTTTCATTATTGAAAAGATATATTCATGATCCTACTCACATCATTGATTGGAACATGGTGCAGTTCGAACCAGAAGGCGAGTTCCAAGCATAACCTATATGCATTATGTATAGGAAAGAAACAATACTTCGGAACAGAGACACCACTCAGGTAAAGGTGCAATGCAAGCACTTTAGTCTTGAGGAGGCCACTTGGGAATTGGAAAAAGATATGCGGAAATCTTATCAAATTATGTACTAAGAGATGATTGAACATTGAGGACATTTTTATACTTAAGGGGATGAGGATTTGATATCCTCAAATTATTCAAAAAATAAATACTTTCAAAGTTGTGTTCGAAAATAAATTTTCCATTTATCAAAATTTGAATTTAGATTTATGGAAATATGTAATTATTATGACCGTTGCACAAAGATTTTATTTTCCAACTATCCCTTTCTGATGGACACATGTATGAAACAATTTTTGAAATAAACTAAATGTTGGAAGACAAATGGAAGAGGAAGGTTTAAAATAGTTGACTATGACTCCATGAGTGGGGAACATGTTTGAGTTGACTCAGAGCTGATTTTTACATGTGTCGTAAGTTTAGTTATGTCACTAGCAACCCCCAAAAATTAGGGATTTGTAAAGCTGTGAATTTTACTTGGAGGGAAAGGAATGGAAAGTCCTAGGAATAAGAAAATACAACATATGTGGGAAGAAAGACACTTCTTAGTATGTTGAGGATAGAGAATTGTTTTTCTCTTATGAGCACATCTGGTGTTAGGAAAAAACATTTTCTAAACTGTTGAAGGTGACAGTGGCCCAAGAGGTTTACTCAGTTTGTCCTTGTGGACTCATGGTCAGGTGAGGGAGTGATCAGGACAAGTGATCGCGGCTGTCATGTTTCTACAGTTGGGAGGAACATGGTTGTTCCATTTGTTTTCTCAGCATCACTATTCAGATATGTATCTCATATATGTATTTTCATTTTCGATGTTATATGGTTGATGTTATATGGTCGATGTTATATAATGGATGTTTTATATTTCTATATATACATAAACAAGAATCTATTTAAGTGGATTGTATAGCCATGATAGATTCGTGGCTTTCCATTGTTTAGAAATACCTGTTAGTGTTGTTTTTCTAAAGTGATATGGTTATATATATATATATATATATATATATATAGAGAGAGAGAGAGAGAGAGAGAGAGAGAGAGAGAGAGAGAGAGAGAGATTGTATTGAAGCTCCTACTATCATGTTGAGTATATTTATAAAAGAATAAAAGTCCCATAATACATTCATTTTATCTATTAACACAGAAATATATTTGTTACAGTAGATCTCATAATGATATGACAAAATTCAATTATTACAGTCAATAGGTCGTTGACCAAAAATAATACAACTGAGATTTTCATAGACCTAAGAACTTGATGGCTAGTTTAAATAGAATTTTAAAAGACTCTACATCAGACTTTCTGTAACACATAAGTGAATGTGTGCATGGAATGGTAGAATAAAACCATGGAACTCGAATACCATTTAGTGGTTGGACACCTCTTCACCAAGTTGTACTGGTATTTTCAACATGTAAGGGAGTAATATGAAGGTGTTAATATAAATACTAGTTTTCAATTCATTAAAAGAATGAGATAATAAAACCAGTTGAAGGAGTAACTTATCTTCGGTCCAGATTGAACATCGGATGGTCTTCGTACGCCCTCATGAAGTAGTAGATCCATGTCTTAGGAGGAAGAGTGGGTTCATAACCATCTGATGGGTTCCCTTGCAACAAAAAGGGAACCACAATAAAAAATATTTCCATGCATACATTTCCACTTGTGAAATAAAGAGAGAAACCATAAATTAATAAAGTTTTGTTTCTTTCGTCAATTCTAGATATGTTCTCAAAATACTTTGGAATATGAAAGACAGAGAACAATTATAAAAGGAAGGTACATAATGTAATCAAAGAGAAGAAATTGGTAAACGAATAATTTAACAGAGAGGCAGTGACAACAAGCTTATTCTTGTAGAAGCTAAAACGATACAAGATCATTATTGAAATAATTGTTCTTACAAAATAATCATCAAAAGAATTACTTGGAAGTAATTACCAAACCCTTTACAAGGGACCAAATGTCGCAAGGAATTTTATTGAGATGAAATTGAGAACTAAATAAAAAGTTGACAAATAAAAGGGAGTTACCTTTAGTGTTCGTAATACACATATGAAATTCCTACAAAGATAATAACAAATTTGAAATCGAGAAGTATTTATAGAGAAGCAAAGGATGTGATCTTCATACATTTAATTATGGTAAGAACCTAATTAGTTAGTTAAAGTTTATTAATGCAAGAACATGCTCAAACCCCTTGAAAAACCCTTTGATCATGCATTCAACATGAGATGTCACAAATGAATGGGGAAATGTACAGTAAGTAATAACGATAAGACCCTTTAATACATTAATTTTGAATTAAGTTTTTGTTTCAAGAAAACGTCTTTGCAAGAAATCCCTAAATTATCTAGATGAAAATTAAATTATAGTGATTGAAATAGAAAATGAAGACCATTTTCGAGTTAGTTGTAATGTTTTAACAGAGACAGATCATCAATAAATACAAACGAAATTCAAAGGACAAAGTATCCAGGAAAGACATTGTAGAGACAATACTAAACCCTTGACGAAGACAAAGTTACGATTTTTACTCACACAAGTTCTTGATTTAAGAGGTTATATACCCTTTGAATACCTACAGAGAAATGATTGAATACGTTTGAAGTGCAATTAGGTTTTCAACCTTACTATACAAATAGACAGATTTCAAATATGAATTAACCACGCAAGGAATTAAATTGTCAAGACTGTAACGATTTTTTTTATAAATGCAACAATCTTCGAGGGTCAACTACAAGGAGCATAATGGCACCCTGAGTTCCTCATTCATGGTTAAAATTTTATGCTAGTGTACACCTTTCATTTATTACCCATCTATATGCATTCTTATTTGTGCATGCATGCTTTCTGCATCGTTCAGAAAATGTTACCCTCCCTTTACGCTTAGAGACAGAAAAACATTCTCCTCCAGTTCGCTTCCCTCAAGATAAGTAACCTTCAAATTCTCCCCTTGAACTTAACAAGATGATACAAGGGTTTTTCCTGCGAAATGAGGTGTTCCCTGAGGTTAGAGAAGAGGGTTACACATTGGAGGTAGTGAGTCCTATAGTCAATGAGTGAGGAATCTGTGATCTCTTAAGGTGAGAGAAACATTGGCATGATCATTGATAAGAAATGTTTGACCTTGAACAAAACTGACTTGACATTATGATAATATAAATTAGATCGCTATCTGACCCAAACATTGTACCTATGTTCTTATGTGTCTTTCTAGTCCTTATGTAAATCCTTTGACTCATTGTACTTAATTATTGATTGAAGATTGATTAAGTTTAGCATTTATTCTATTTTGTCCTTATCCTCTTGTGGTTCTTATTACTTTTATATATTGTCCTCTCACTCATTTTTCTCTCAGCTTTATATGCAAAATTGACCAATTATAGTAGATTATTATATTACGCCTTGAAAATAAATGGATAAGTATAATTGATATATCTAGTCTTGAATCGTGGTTTATGTTGGAATATTCCATAGGTGGTAAGTGTGTCTTTTAATTGATGTAAGTAAATTGTAGTTGGACTATTGTTGGAATGCTTAGTGGAAAGAATTTGAATCAATTAAATTGATACATGTTATTGTAGATTGGACCTTCGGTGGAATGATTCATAGATGGCCAATTGTGTTCTTGATTGATGTATGTTTGGAATAGAATTTGTCATGAATTGAATACTGGATAATTAAGACTGATTGTTTGATATAGTTGTATTTTGTATTGATTGTATTAGTGAGATTCAGACACTTCCTTGTTCCTCAGAATAGTTGCCAACCCTCAGACCTTAAGTGGTAAAAATCAATCGGATGAGTGCTGAGCTTGAGCAAGATAGGTTGGGAGGGTAGTTCCTTTATTTTATTTTTATGTGATGACTTGATCTTGCGTCACTAATTTATGATACTTGTTGATTATGTGTCATTGTCTAATGTGATGAAGTGTTGATTATGTATTGTTACTAATTATGTTAATTCTTTGACTATGTTCCATTATTAATTATGTTAATATTTGAGTTCATGCCATCACTAATTGGGATGATGTGTCAATAGTGTTTCTATTAATTATGTTGGACCATTTTATTTTCCTAACAAAAAAAAGAAAAATATTTACCTTGTACATCACTATTTTTTATCGTAACAGAGGGGTCATTACAAGTCCTAGGCATAAGATAAAGACAAAATACATGGGAGGCATGAAACTTCTTAGTATGCTGATGATAGAGAATTGTTTTGTTGTTATGAGAACATCTGTTGTTAGGAAAAAACATTTTCTGAACTGTTTAAGGTGACAGTGGCCAAGGAGGTTTATTCATTTTTCCCTTATTGAGTCATGGTCAGGCTAGGGGGTTATCTGGACAAGCTATCATGGTTGTCTTGTTTCTATGGTTGGGAGGAACGTGGTTGTTCCAGTTGTTTTCCTAGCATCAATATTTAGATATGTATTTCATCTATGTATTTTCCTTTTTGATGTTATATGGTTGATGTTATATGGTCGATGTTATAGAATTGATTATTTATATTTATATATATACAAAAATCATAATCTATTTAAGTGGATCATATAGCCATGATGGATTCGTGGATTGACATTATTTAGAAATACATATTAGTTTTGTTTTTCTAAAGTCCTATGGTTTAATATATATATATATATATATGTGTGTGTGTGTGTGTGTGTTTGTGTGTGTGTGTGTGTGTGTGTGTGTGTGTGTGTTTCTATTGTCCATAATAGAATTATTCCATTGCTTGTTATTCAATTACTTGTTAAAATAAAACTACTTCATAAATGAACAAGTTAAATAGATTGTATCAAATATTCTACTATCATTAATCCAGGTGGATATCGGTGGCCACCCACCTTCTCCAAGTAGCCCAAGACATGTTTCTGGTAATTTTGGTAATTTACTATTTTTTAGCAGTTTTTAACTTCCGTGGCCATTTTGAGGCCCTAAACGATGTTTTTTGAGAAAATGGGGGGTAACATAGATCTTAGATCGATGTTGATCACCCAACAGTTGTAGTTCTCGGATAGATATTTCCAACGAGCTATTGAGCACCCCAAACAGAGATCGTATGCAAACGTTACGCCCCTGGGAAGTTGATGTATCAACTACCCCCATCAAGGCCCACAAACCTTTTGGCTTTTCATCTTCCGGGGTTAGGGTTTTGGATTTTACTTTTGTTAAAAAGGACCTTAGAGCCTCATTGTAATAACCATCTTCTCATGGATGCGAGTATCCATCACATCTCTTCTCAGAGATAAGCTACCACCATTCTAGGGAGTCTCACTCTATATTTTACAGTCTCTGTACATTTATTTCGTTAATAGAAATCGTGTATTACTGTATATCTGTGACTCTTATTTTATTTCCACTATATCTATGTTATATTGTTGTCTCTCTTGCAATATCTTTGTGCATTTCTTTATTATATCTCTGATCTCATTTCGTGTCGAAAATAATCTGGATCAGTGGTATCAGAGAAGGCTGCTCTTGATCTTTTTTCAGTGCATTTCGCCGACGAGGTCTGAGTATATAAATTTGGGTCTCGAGCTTGTCTCTCTTGAGGAAAATCACTCTCACACACCCAAGAAACCCTCAATGGCAGAAGAAAAGAAAAATGATAGAGAAGACGATCCTATCATTCTGTCGCTTGAGCAAGCTCTGACGTGACAGAGGGACAAAATGATGGAGAATTTTTCCCACATCCTTCAATGCCTCCTGATAGCATCAGGTGCATATTCATCAAGCAAGCACTTTTGAGGCACCTCGCCTTTGAAAGTACAGGTTAACTTTGATATTCCCGTATTTGAAGGTCAAATAGATGCAGATGCCCTAGATAAATGGTTAAATCTGCTAGAAGGTTATTTCTCCGTTCATAATTTTTTCGAAAAGGAAAAGATCACCTTCGCACTCCTTAAGGTTCTCCCCCATGTCAAACATTGGTGGAAAAATTACTAGGAGCAGAGTTCCATAGAGGAGTCTAGAATATATGGGGCCGAGCACACTTGGGATTTTTTTGTGGATGCGGTAAAGGAACAATATTACCCTATTGGCAACTATGAGGACCAGTACATGAGATGGACCACACTATGGAAAGAGAGGGGTCAAGCAGTTCCAGAGTTCACCGATACCTTCCATACCTTGCGCACCAAGATGGGTATCAAAGACTCTGAACGACATTTGGTTCTGAAATACCATGGGGCTCTACACAAACACATCCAAACTGAAATGGATTTTCTAGACATCTCATCACTCAGTGTTGCTTATCGATATGCCATTAAAATCGAGAATAAATTTAAGAACCAAAACAAATGGGAATTCGGGTCTGCAAATCTGCAACAACCAAAGTATGACAAAGATGGCCCTAAAAAATAGTTTCTCAAAAACCAGTTCAAGACACAGGAAAAGAAAGGTCACGACAATACAAAGAAGGACAATAGAAAATGGTTCGATTTCCACAAAATCCCCTGGCACAACACAGATGAATGTCGTTCAAAGCAGTCATTGGTGGCCGAGATACAAGACAAGGAGCCAAACCTTGATTTAGAATCTGATTCTGAAAATTATAGTAAAAGGCAGATCATCGACGCAGACCCCACTGCTATTGTCGCAACTGCAACAATTCAACTAGAAGAACCAACATATCCTGAAGAGGGGGAGTGCCTTTTTCATTCATAGATATGGGTGAAGGGCACCCCACTACATTTTATTGTTGATAGCGGAAGCCAGAAGAACCTCATCTCAACAGAGGTCATCAAACATTTGGGATTGTTGACAACACCACACCCACAACCATACAACATCAGGTGGCTTCCCCAAGGACAAGATCTTCGTGTCAACCAACAATGTCGATTGTCATATGGCATCCAACCCTTCAACGATGAGGTATTATGTGATGTTTCCCCACTGGATGTTTGTGATGTTCTCTTGGGCCAGCCATATATGTGGAAACACCATAGTGTCATTGTTGCTTTGGGGGGTCATCTCTACAGGATACCAGAGGTAGTTCCAACTACTGCCCCACATAAATAGTGATGCAAGGTAGTATATCATACTACAAAATTCAGCTTCTTCACAATCTATTCAAAAGGTGAACAAAAGGATACTGCAACCACCACAGCTTCGGCCCAAGCACCTTCTATCTAACAGAAGCAGGTCGACAAGATTGTAGCAAAACAAAATGATTCCTTCTGCACACAGTCATCTAAAATATCCAGACTGGTTAAAAAGGTCCAAACCTTCCAGCCAAAGGTTCATGATAGACTTCAACAAGCTAAGCAACGCCACTTCTCCAGCAAGGCAAGCAGATCACCAAGATTCAGATTCAACAATCGCTTTCCCCTCTCCCCCGGGAACTCAACGAAATGGAGACCATTGCTTCCCAAGGAGGGAGGATTGATCCAGGTGGATATTTGTGGCCACCTACCTTCTCCAACTAACCCAATACATGTTTCTGGCAATTTTGGTAATTTACTATTTTTAGCAGTTTTTAACTTCTGGGGCCATTTTAAGGCCCTAAACAATGTTTTTTGAGAAAACGGGGAGAAACATAGATCATAGATCGATTTTTCTCACCCAAAATTTGTATTCCTTGGATATATCCTTCCAACGAGCTATTGAGTGCCCCAAACAGAGATCGTATACAAAATTTATGCCCCTAGGAAGTTGACGTATCAACTACCCCCATCGAGGCCCACAAACATTTTGGCTTTTCATTTTCCGGGGTTAGGGTTTTGGATTTTACTTTTTTTTAAAAGTCCCTTAGAGCCTCATTGTAATAATCATCTTCTCACATATGCGAGTAGCCGTCACATCTCTTCTCAAATATAAGCTACCTCCATTCTAGCGAGTCTCACTCTGTATTTTACAGTCTCTGTACATTTATTTCGTTAATAGAAATCGTGTATTACTGTATATCTATGAATCTTGTTTTATTTCTGCTATATCTTTGTTATATTTTTTTCTCTCTTGAAATATCTCTATGCATTTATTTATTATATCTCCAATCTCATTTTTTGCCGAAAATAATCTGGATCAGTGGTATCAGAGCAGGCTGCTCTTGATCTTTTTTCAGTGCATGTCCCCAACAAGGTCCAAGTATAGCAAGTTGGGTCTCAAGCTTCTCTCTCTTGAGGATAATCTCTCTCGTACACCCAAGAAACCCGCAATGGTGTAAGAAAAGAAAAATGACAAAGCAAACGATCCTATCAGTCTATTTCTTGAGCAAGCTCTCACGCAATAGAGGGATGAAATGATGGATAATTTTTCCCACATCCTTCAACGCCTCCCGATAGAATCAGGTGCATGTTCATCAAGTGAACACTTTTGCGGCACCTTGCCTTTCAAGGTACAGGTTAATTTTGATATTCCTGTATTTGAAGGTCAAATAGATGCAGATGCCCTAGATAAATGGTTAAATCTGCTAGAAGGTTATTTCTCTGTTC
>JZKD02S2313019.1:116030-154068 GCA_000966675.3 Picea glauca
GGTCAAATAGATGCAGATGCCCTAGATAAATGGTTAAATCTGCTAGAAGGTTATTTCTCTGTTCATAATTTTTCCGACAAGGAAAAGATCACCTTCGCACTCCTTAAGGATCTCCTCCATGTCATACATTGGGGGGAAACTTACTAGGAGTAGAGTTCCACAGAGGAATATGGAATATATGGGGTCGAGCCTGCTTGGGATTTTTTTGTGGATGCGGTAAAGGAACAATATTACCCTATTGGAAACTATGAGGACGAGTACATGAGATGGACCACACTGTGGCAAGAGAGGAGCCAAGTTGTTCCGTAGTTCACCAATATCTTCCATACCTTGCGCACCAAGCTAGGTATCAAAGACTCTGAACGACATTTGGTTTTGAAATACCATGGGGCTCTACACAGACACATCCAAACTGAAATGAATTTTCTGGACATCTCATCACTCAGTGTTTCTTATCGATGTGTTTTTAAAATTGAGAATAAATTTAAGCACCAGAACAAATGGCAATTCGGGTTTGAAAATATGCAACAACTAAAGTATGACAAAGATGGCCCTAACAAACAGTCTCCCAAAAACCAGTCCAAGACATGGGAAAAGAAGGGTCACAGGAAGACAAATAAGGACACCTTAAAATGTTGCGATTTCCACAAAATCCCCTAGCACAACACCGATGGATGTCTCTCAAAACATTCATTGGTGGCCGAGATCAAAGACAAGGAGCCAAACCTTTATTCAGAATCTCATTCTGAAAATAATGGTAAAAGGTAGATCATCGACGCAGACCCCACTTCTATTGTCGTGACCACAACAATTGAACCAGAAGAACCAATAGATTCTGAAGAGGGGGAGTGCCTTTTTCATTCACAAATATGGGTGAAGGGGACCCCACTACATTTTATTGTTGATAGTGGAAGCTAGAAGAACCTCATCTCAACAGAGTTCATCAAACAGTTGGGATTGTTGACAACACTACACCCGCAACCATACAACATTGGGTGGCTTCGCTAAGGATGAGATCTGCATATCAGCCTACAGTGTCGATTCTCATAGGGAATCCAACCCTTCAAGGATGACCCCACTGTATGTTTGTGATGTTCTTTTGGGCCAACCATATATGTGGAAACACCATGATATCTATGAGTCTCGACCCCATAGTGTCATTGTTACTCTGGGGAGTCATCTCTACAAGATACTAGAGGTAGTTCCAACTACTTCCCTAACTAAATAGTGTCGCGAGGTAGTATCTCATACTACAAAATTTAGCTTCTTCACAATCTATTCAAGAGGTGAACAAAATGATACTGCAACCACCATAGTTTTGGCCCAAGCACCTTCTATCCAACAGAAGCAGGTCGACAAGATTGTAGCAAAACAAAAAGATTCCTTCTGCACACAGTCATCTAAAATATCTAGACTAGTTAAAAAGGTCCAAACCTTCCAGCCAAAGGTTCATGATAGCCTTCAACAAGCTAAGCAACTCCACTTCTCCATGGAATGGTAGAATAAAACCATGGAACTCGAATACCTTTTAGTGGTTGGATGCCTCTTCGCCAAGTTGTATTGGTATTTTCAACATGTAAGGGAGTAATACGAAGGTGTTAATATCAATACTAGTTTTCAATTCATTAAAAGAATGAAATAATAAAAAACATTGAAGGAATAACTTATCTTGGGTCTCGATTGAACATCAGATGGTCTTCGTACTCCCTCATGAAGTATTCGATCCATGTCTCAAGAGGAGGAGTGGGTTCATAACCATCTGATGGGTTCCCTCGCAAGAAAAAGGGTTCCATCATCAAAATTATATCCATGCGTACATTTCCGCTTGTGAATTAAAGAGAGAAATCAAACATTAATAAAGTTTGGGTTCTTTCATCAGTTCTAGATATGTTCTCAAAAAAATTTAGAATATGAAAGACAAATAACAATTATAAATAGAAGGTATACAATGTAATCAAAGAGAATAAACTGGTAAACAAATAATTTAATAGAGAGGTAGAGACAACAAGATTATTCTTCCAAAAGTAAAATGATACAAGATCATTGTCGAAATAATCATTATTACAAAATAATCATCAAAAGAATTACTTAGAATTAATTACCAAGCCCTTTACAGGGGACCAAATGCCGGAAGGAATTTATTGAGACAAAATCAAGAACTAAATACAATGTTAACAAATAAAACAAAGTTAACTTTACTTCCCATAATACACAGATGAAATTCTGACAGAGATTATAATAAATTTTAAATCAAGAAGTATTTACAGAGACACAAAGGATGCGATCTGGGTACATTTAATTACAGTAAGAACCTAATTAGTTGGTTAAAGTTTATTAATGAGAGAACGTTCTCAAACCCCTTGAAAACCATTTCATTGTTCATTTGATAGGAGATGTCACAAATGAATGGGAAATGTACAATAAGTAATAACGAGAAGATCCTTTAATACAATACTTTTGAATTAATTTTATGTTTCAAGAAAACATCTTTGCAAGAAATCGCTAAATTATCTAGACGGAAATTTAATTATAGCAAATGAAATAACAAGTGAAGACCATTGTCGAGTTAGTTGTAATGCCTTAACAGAGACAGGTCATCAATAAATACATATTAAATTCAAAGGGTGAAGTATCTAGGAAAGATATTGCTGAGAGAATATTAAACCCTTGACGGAGACAGAGTTATGATTTTTACTCAAACAAGTTCTGGATTTAAGAGGTTAAATACCCATTGAATACCTATAGAGAAATGATTGATTAATTTTAATGTGGAATGAGGTTTTCAACCTTACTATACAAATAGACAGAGGTCGAATATGAATGAGCCAGACAAGGAATTAAATTATCAAGACTATAACGATTTTTTTTATAAATGCAACAAGCTCCGAGGGTTACAACCAAGTTCTAGAATGGAAAGAATAACACCATAACTATATTTGGATAATGAATTTCTTACCAGGTCTATAATTTTTCAAAGTCTCTAGGCTGATGGTCATGTTGTGCAGAGTCTTTCTCTTGCCAGAACTACCCAGACAAGGACTGCAGGGTGTAACGATCCCTGTTTAATTTTTAAACCAAAAATGATTAAAAACTAAAAGGATTCTTTATTGAAAACATTTCACAGGGAATTTTGGCCATGGGTTTCTGACTGGAGAGAAAAAAGATGGGCACGAGCATGAAGACTTGTAGTTTAACAGAGGAAAAAATTAGTAACCCTATCCCTTCGAACTCGAACACGAGTTAATGAAAAGTCAAAGGAATAAACAATACAGGTAACAAAAACCTGTTATTATAGTGGGAGTTATATCCCTGAAAGAAAACCTGGAAATACACCTACAAGGTCACATTACAGGATGTGTTTTCAACCTTAAACCAAAAGAGAAGTATATCACAAGAAAGGTAACAGAATAACCCACAGAGAACACATTGCACAAAGAACTCCTCTTTATAAATTTCAAAGCCTAGGGATCACTTACCTATTTTTGTGGAGAATTTCCCCACTAGAAGGTTTGTTGGCTCCTTCCTTATCAAGGTTGATCACCACCAGAGTAACTGGTCGCAAGGGTAGCACAGTGAAGAGGAAAAGTGAAAATGACACCAAAGGGTCAACTACAAGGAGCGTAATGGCAGCCCAAGTTCCTTGTTCATGCGTAAAAGCGACTGGTATGCCCTCCCACACCTCTGCCATGTTATTTCGATTGAAGTGGAGAACACACATTGGGCGATTTGCTATAGTGTCAGGTCACATGGTACTGGTTAGGTATTACTCCATTAATGGACCTGCTATAATCTGAATGTCAACAGGCCCTAACTACCGAGGTTCAAGTGTGACTTGGAATCCACCTCACTACGATTTAAGAACCACTTTATCACTGATTCATATGTGTATAATATAGTTTTGTTTGGTGGACAGAGTTAGGATATGCGTAGGTTTTTAACCTTGTTGCTAATATTTGAATCACATATCATGTGTTATAATATAGTTTTGTCACACTAGTATAGTTTTGGAATTACATGGGTATGTTTGTAACCCTAGCTCGCATACCTATGGACATTGATATTCATGTCTCCTAGCTTATAACAATGCAAATAGTGGTATTGTTTTAATACTTGAGAATATACAAAGAGGCCATCCTAAGGTGACAAGGAAATTTTCCTTATATTTTGATGGTAAGAGAACCAAGGTAGGGGATTTAGATTTTGAGGTGATCGAGGCCTCTATTTCAGCTGCAACAAGAATCAATATCCTAGGTGAGAAATGGTTTAAATCCATGGCTTTGAATGCAACCTATACCAAATATTTCCTTAAACCTGAACATCAAGCCAATGATTTGTCTAAAGGTGTGATAAGGATATAGTTGATTGAGCAGTTAGACAGGATATTGAAGATTATCTAGAGATACTTTACATGTGAAGGGAGGTTTAACACATTTCACCAGTACCATATAAGGCTTCTGCTGCATTTTACTGGTAAAATTGAAATGGATATTCCCTACTGTTTGTTAAGAAACATAGGTAATATTTCAGACAGGATTCAATCCAAGTCTAAGGATGTGGATACTAGTATCTTCCACTCTAGATTGATTAGAATGCCAGTCTCTGAAGAATTGGGTAAGAAAGATATCTCATGGTAACATTTTGTTGTTTCTTCTCACTTTAAGTTGGATATAGCATATACTCCTCAATCATAGAATGAAATCCCTTTATCACCCACTAGTGATGCTAAAGAAGGTACTAGCAAGAAGAGAAAGGGTAGAGTTCATGTTCAAGTTTCATAGGTAATCAAGCAGGTCACAGGAACTGAGGGGGAAGCTTGTCATTCCCCACAAAAATATTTTTCACCTCCTCCTCCACCAGAGTTAGAAGAAGTTTCTTCCACTACCAAAACTATAGCAAAGAAAAGGAAGAAGCTACACTTATCCTCTTCTCCTCCAACAGCTCATACCAAGGGCATAAAAGATTTCATAAGATCATATGTTCCTAAAGAGGTTTTTGAAGAACAGTCCCTACCAAAAACCCCTGTACAAAAGAAGAAGGGTAGAGGCATTGAAAAGCCTGTGGAAAGAAAACAAGAAACCCCTGTGCAAAAGAAGAAAGATAAAAGCAAAGGTATCAAGAAACTTGATGAGACAGACAAGGAAATTCCTATGTAGTAGGAAGAGGAGACCAAGAAAAATCTTGTTGAGACTGTGCATGTCACTACTCCACCTGACTGTCAGACATTCAAAAGATTAATCAGGAAACTTAGGGATGATAGAAAAGAGGTGGCTCAGTTGAAAACAAAAGCCATGTCTGACAGAGTGAAGATGAAATAGCTCATGGATGGCTATAGTCACACCCTTGACCTGGCAAGGTTTGCAACAAGAAAGGCCCAACCTCTTCATAGGCAGCTCAAAAACCTTTATAGGAAGAACAGAGGCTTTCAATCTCAGAAGTGGAAGCCCAAGGCTGAGTTGCATCATTTTCAGGATGAAGTAACTCAAAGAAACTTATAGGTATTGGTTGAAGCTATTATTGAAAAAGAGACACCAGCAGTCAAAGAGAGCATAGATGTAATATTCGTCAATTTCTCCATAAAAAAAAAAAAAAAATCTTGTATGGCACAATAAGCTTTAAACTTTGTAAAGTAGATTTATAAAAAGGAGACGACATCCTTATTGAATTTCTGTGGTACCCATGTATTCAAACTTCTTTCTAGCATTAGAGATCCATAGACTAGCATTTGCCTCTTTGTGAAGTCATACTAGCATTTGTGAAGGATTAAGGTGTAAATAACTTGTAACACAAGGGAACCAGGCATGGTCTAGTGCTTAAGAACTCATTATCTTCTTTAGTACATGTTCCCTCTAAACGTGCGCAAGCCTAACTCTAAGGCCCAAAATGACTATGTACACAAGGTAAAGGTGGTCAAACCTAAATTTTAACTATTCTCGAATTATTTGAAGTGTTTTGTGGTTTGTTTTCTGGACTATGAAGGCATCCTCAACCATTCTTTGGTTGGCTAAGGATCCTTTCCCCCATCTAAAGCTAACCAAATTTTTAACTAGAAACGCACCCCAATCAGAAAGTTAGATTGTAACTTACCAGGTTTTAACTAAACTAACCATTGGTGCTAAATGGACAAGCAACAACTAGGGTTGATCAATCTGATACATAGGTTGTTCAAAAGACCCGGACCAGCCCTCATAAATAAGACTGGAGGTGCTAGACAGTCGGGAGTAAATTCTTTGACCGTCCATTAAAGGAGGTGGATGAGGAACGCGGCCAACCCTGTACCCTCAACCAACCCAATCACGCCAAAATTCTTAGGTCACATGGCATACTTTTGCTATTGTACCCACTGCATTCAACATGCATCGTTTCATGTTTAGGGTAGTGGCCAATATTCATTGTCTCATTAGCAATTCTGGTATGGAAGAGTTCTTCATTTTCTTTGCATTGTTCATGACTTTTACCTGCAAGGGGTTTGGTAGTATGGAGCACTTCCAAACTATTTCTACTATCGGTAAGTGATAGTCTTACTTTCATATTCAATACTTAGTTGGTCAACAAGATCATTTACTCTGCTTGATTTACTGTTCTCGCGATTTTCCCCAAGCATTTCACGTGAATGATGACTTGCTCGTGGCTCGTATGATCTCCCCTGAAATCATTGTTGAATTTCCGGTTTGTGAATTTTCCCATGGTTCTTCGTCGAAGTTATGGTTGGGGTTGATTTGAATAGAGTTTTGTAACAGCCCCATGTATACCTATTTTTCGGTATTGAAATGTCACTGGTAGATAGTTGATTATTGTTCTTGTCGTCTATAAAGACAAGGGTATTTATTCACTTTTCTTCATTCCTAACTTATCAACAAGTATTTAAGTCTGTGATTTCCCCATTGAGAGTCTCCCCGAACAATTAGTAATCAAATTATCCATTAGGTAATACTCAGACCCTAACTGTATCTAAAGAAAACTCGGGTTATTCTCTTCGTGCCCACTTACTCATAATCTGAATGAGGGCAAAGTCGTATAAAACTGGAGTCTTCATCATGGTGTTGTTACAACACGTTTCTATAAATTATTCGTATGATATTGGATAGATTAAAGGTTCGGTATAATTTTCTTTTCTTTTTCCTTTATCTAATTAACCTAAACCTCATATTTGTGCCTATCATGCGGCTTGTATAAATCTCCAGAAACCATTATTCCTTTTTTATCTATATTATTAGTTGGATTGATCTTGGATGCTTGTTACTAATTATGGGGGCCCCCTTTTGTTTTGCGAGGGTACCCATTAGGGATATTTGGGCTCCTCCTCCCCCTTTGGGTCTAGACAATACGCGGTGGTTGCAGCAGAGAAGGTGTCAGATTTCCCGATCTGGAGTTAAGTGTTATTCCAGTTATACTTTTGTATTTCATTAAATCATTTCCTATATGTAGAATGAGTTGTAATGGTTTTTACCTAATGTTTGTAGGGTTTCGGCTACGCAAATACTTGGAGGACAACCATTTTCGTCTGCGTTAAAGGTAATCGGGTTCCATTATGCCCTCCTCCAAAAGCTCAAGCAATTTCAGTCACAAGGGTTTATTATCTGTGATAGAGGTTATTTAATGTTGTGATACTTCGATTTTTAAATTCCACATTCCAAACGAGGGTTGATTTCAAAACTAAAGGATTGGCCGAAAAGGCTCAATCGGATTTTATTATGTTCTAACTTGACATTTGAAGAAGTAAATATGATTACATTCTCTTGCTATCAGAGTAATATGAAGTTAGTTCTTTCACTCCTGTAGCTTCACTTTAAATCTTTAACTTCGTAGATCCTTGGCAGTATAGGACATGTTGGGTGTATAGCCTTTTTATCTTACAATTGTAATATTTTAGACTGAACTCAAAATTAATTAGACAGACTGCTTATTTCACTCCGAGATGTACCCAATTTTTTCTCTTGCCCTATCTTACTTCTGCGCAAATGGAATGTCTGAAACTATAAGATTTCCTGTCATGAATGGTATCGACCAGTCCATGTCTTAGGTAATTATACAGAGCTAGATTAAATGTTTATGAATTCTATCATTTATGCCTAGTTTAGTTTCTTTATAAAAAAAATAATCATATGCAAAGGGTCATTCGTTGAGGATGCAATATTCTACTTTTGCAACCTAAGGTAGTATTTATGTCAAACGAGAGGGCATATGTATACTCAAACTACTTCTATGAGTTTCATGATAAATTTTCATAACTCCCTTCTTGTTTATACCTGTCCTCTTACTTTCGTTCTAAGAAAACGCATGTGTAACAGAGTTAAAATTTCAGCTTCACTAACAGGTTCCAAGAACTTTAATATATAAGTCTGTACGTATACTATCCATCAAGCCAAAGTTTGGTACTATGACGAGACCTAGGAGGAGTCTCCAGACTCTCTGTTAGGGGTATTTTCTTTACTCAAAAAATAGTTGATTACCGATAGACAAATGAGTTTGCTAGTACAATAAAACAATCGCTCTTTGTGTAAGAAAACTTTCTGTTAGAGTTACTAGATTCTCTTTTAATCAATGTTGGTTGTACAAGATGCCAACAGTGAATATATTTGTATATATATATATATATATATATATATATATATATATATATATATATATATAATTTCATTTTATCATATAAGTTCATAAATATATACCGATGTTCTGTAGGATCTATATTTGACTTTCTAGAAATTTTAATTACTGAATTGCATATAGTCTTGTTTATATATATATATATATATATATATATATATACTTGCTCAATTCTAGTTAGTCATAGACAAATCTGTCTGCAATTTAATTATAGACAACAGACACATAATTGAAGTTAATCTACTCCTTTCCACATGCAGTTATATGCATACTTATAGGTGCTTCTGTCTAGCATTCTAATTATAGGAGGGACAACTCTAGAATTTGGTAGTCTATCACAACCTTGCACCAATAGAGAGATTACATCCATGAAAAAATATTTCACCTTCTGCAACAGATACATTTCAGTAGTCATATGTAATCATTTAAGCAAACATATTACAGTAATAGATATGACCCTTCACACAGATGCCTAACAACAAATAGACATAATCATTCAAATAGATGCATTACAACAATTAGATATATTCATTCAAATAGAGAAGAGTAGAGAAACATATATGAACCATCTCACGAGAGACAAAGGGAACAACAACGTTCCTCCCAACCATAGAATAGGGTAGCCAAATCACTTGCCCAATTCACCCCCTAGCCTGACCATGAGTCCATGAGGGCTAAATCAGAACTCCTTCCTAGAAATTTCATTCAACTTCATCACTTTTCTCCTTGCCTCACACTCAACAAGTAGTGTTCATAATAGAAAGCAATAGATCCTATTTTTCCCCAGCATACTAGGTAGCGTCCTGCCTCCTCACATATTCTATTTATTCAGCAATGTTTTTGCCTAGGTCTTTTTTCCCTCCCTTGGGAATTTTCGCATATTTCTAAATCCATGATTTTCAGGGGCTGCCAATGGCCAAATCTCTGATTTTACACTTGTAACAATCATCCCAGAGGTGGTTCCAACATGCTCCCCACTCATGGAGTCATGGTCAGTTGATTTTAACATGGTTGTTCCATTTGTCCTCCTGCAATAAATATAAAATATTATGTTTTCATACATGTGTCATAGTCAAATAGCTAGTTGGGTCAAATCATATCTCTACCCAACAGTCATAATAATTAATTTTGATTTATCAAATTCGAAATTCAGAATTGCCATAAATGGAAATTTTTTTCCAAATTAGAATTTACTAAAAACGAAATAATTTTCCAGCAAATTTTAAATTTCAAAAATACTTTATTTTTTGGGGGATGTCACAATAGATCCACTGAAGAAGCATGTCATTGCCAAAAGGAAGACATTTTTTGTGCCAAATGAGGATTCTCATTCTAGAAGAAAGAGTGTGAGGTTAAGTGTCAAGGTAACAAAATAGCTAGTGAAAGGTGAGCCCCATTTTTTAGGATGATTCCATTTTTGTGAGGATAATATGTTGTTGAAATATTACCTCTTCCACCTATACAGGCTTCTAAGTGCTCATTGTTCTGAGTTTTGGGCTTTTTGTGAAGAACTAACTCCTTCAGCAGTAAGAATGAAGACATTCCATTGTGCTATGGCGCTTCAGAATAGTCTATTTTTGTGTTACACTCGTGTGCTACCTACAGTGCTGCCAAATCACCTAAATATAATGGGGTTGATACTACTCAAAGTTACTACTTTCTCTGCACATGTTCAAGCAGGAGGTGTTGTGTTTTTTACGACGCTACCTAAAATTTACATATAGACCCACAGTGGCGCTACTGAAATTCACTACCTAATATCTGGAAGAGATAGAATTTGCACAGAGAAGCGTCAAAGTGGGGCTACCGAAATTCACTACCTAATATCTCGCAAAGGCCAAAATTTGCACAGGGAGTAGAAAGGTTTGGCGCTACCTTTTCTACTAGTCTAGTTTTGAAGTGCGCTATTGAATCTTACGAAATTTGGTGAAGGAACTACAAAGTGCGCTACTTAGAGTGATACCCAAAGAAGCTACCAATAGACACCGGGGATCTAGGAGGGTCAAGATAACAACCACTTGGATAGTTTATGATGGAGAGAACTGTAGAAACAATAGATGGAAGCATAATGACAACCACATGCTCCTGAAGGACACATGGAAAAAAAGGAGTTGTGCAGCAAAGAAGGATCAAGTCAGTTGAATATTGGTTGGATTATTCACCAACAATATCCTATTTCATAGCATAGGTTGTTAGTCAAGTTGTTGGATGCAATAAATTCTTAGAGATTTTCTTGGGAAGGAGGCTAGCTCGTACCTCTAGTTGTTGTCTCCCTTTTTTTATAAATAGATAGATGAAATTTTTTAGTAGGTTCGGATGGTTGAGCAAGGCTCCCTTATACTATAATATTTTGATGAAGTGACTATGAATTGGCTATGTACTTGATTTAAGACATCTTTGCTAATAGAAATCAGCTTATCATTCAACTTATTTGCTTATGATGCTAAATGTTAATGCTTTGAATGATTCACATGAATGGTTGTGGTGATATTATGGTGGATATTTGATCATTATATTATCATGATGTTTATTTAGCTTACTTAAGTTCTAAACTCAATAATATCTTGTGTTAAGAATCTTTCTCCCTTAGGTTGTTTGTAGGCCTGATGTTTATAGAAGCCCCTACATTTCTCTCATTGAAGTCTTCCCTCTATTCATACTCACTCCCAATTAATGATTGAAGTTAGACAAGACCTTGATTTCTGGTGCATGATAGCCCTGTTTTCTGAGTTGGAACATTATCATTTTGACTCTTTTCCATTTGACCCCTTTTAAAACACTCTTACGTTCACACATAACCTGATGGGTACTGGGCTTGCCTTCCATGCAATCTGAAGGTGACTCTTAGTGATAACATTCTTGAAGTGAAATAGACTCAGGAGCAGCTTGTAGATAAAGAAAATGACCCTCAACTGAAGATCAAGCAGGATTTCGACAAAAAAGTGAACAAAGAGGATTTGCAATTGGGCGATCTGGTGCTCAAGTGGGATGCACCAAAGTAAGATACAGGAAAGCATGGTAAATTTGAAGCTTTATGGATTGGTCCTTTCAAAATATCTGAGGCATTCTCTAATAACTCTTTCAAGTTACAAAATATGGAGAATGAAGAAGTTTTGGTGGCCTTGTCAATGGGCATTTTCTGAAAAATTACTTTGCTTGAGCCATGAGTGGCTTTCCATGCCATTTTAAATATCATTTTTATTTTACTTTTGTTTCAATAACTGACCCCATAGACCTAGGATAAGGCACTAAATCTACTCATTCTTGGCATCTCGCAGGGGGCATGCCATCCCCTGTGGAGCCAATGTTATCACACTAAGTTGCCTTGAGTTTTTAGTTTGTTTTTATCCTTTCCTAAGCCTTAGATTTTAGTTTTTTAAGTTTCACCCCTTTTAAAATTATGTTTGTTAGGACCCCTTTGATAAATAAAGTGTTAAGTCATAAACAAAAAAGGTTCTAATTCCAAAAACCCAATGAGGATCAAAACATAAGTTATGAATCAACACTTTATTTATCAAAGGGGTCCTAACAAACATAATTTTAAAAAGGGTGAAACTTAAAAAAATAAAATCTAAGGCTTAGGAAAGGATAAAACAAACTAAAAACCCAAGGCAACTTAGTGTGATAACATTGGCTACACAGGAGATGGCATGCCCCCTGCGGGATGCCAAGAATGAGTAGATTTAGTGCCTTATCATAGGGCTATGGGGTCAGTTATTGAAACAAAAATAAAAGAAAAATGATATTTACAATGGCATGGAAAGACACTCAAGGATCAAGCAAAGTACTT
Source organism: Picea glauca (assembly GCA_000966675.3). NCBI lineage: Eukaryota > Viridiplantae > Streptophyta > Pinopsida > Pinales > Pinaceae > Picea > Picea glauca. The sequence goes on from JZKD02S2313019.1 coordinate 128,425, forward strand.
TTTCAGAAAATGCACATTGTCAGGGCCACCAAAAACTTCTTCATTCTCCATATTCCGCAACTTGAAAGTGTTATTAGAGAATACCTTAGATATTTTGAGAGGACTGATCCATAAAGATTCAAATTTATCGTGCTTTCCTTTATATTGTTTCGGTGCATCCCACTTGAGAACCAGATCACCCAATTCAAAATACTCTTTGTTCACTTTTTTGTCGAAATCCTGCTTGATATTTAGTTGATGATCATGTGATTTATCTACAAGCTACTCCTGAGTCTGCTACACTTCAACTAGCTGCTGAATCCTTCTGATCATATGATTAGGCTCCCCTTGGTAACCTTGGAATAATTTTTCCACAGGTAAGGCAAGATGAGAATGAAAAATGGCCTCAACTCCATATACCAGCTGGAAAGGGGAAATTCCCAAGGACCTATTTTTCCTCACTCTGTCATCCCACAAAGCAAATTTGATTTTTGAGTCCCATGCATTTTTGTTCTCCTCTAACATATTTTTAATGATCTTTATAAGGATTTTGTTTGAGGATTCTACAAGTCCATTCCCTTGAGGGTAGTAAGGGGTAGAGTGAACCAATGTGATTCCAAACTGTTCACAGAATTGAATCAGTGGTTCAGCCTTGAAAGATGCATCATTATCAGTGAAGATTATATTCAGACACCCAAACCTTGCCATAATGTCCTCAAGGAAACCAATGATCACTTTGTGGGAAGAATTCCTTGCAGGAATAGCTTCAATCCACTTAGTAAAGTAATCTGTAGCAGTCAAGATTCATCTATGTTGACCACTAGAAGCGGGATGAATTTCCTCGATAAAATCTAGGCCCCAGTGCTAAAAAGGTCCTGAAGCTGCCACGAGATTTAATGGAAAAGAATTAAGTTGCTTCTTTCCAGAGAACTTATGACATTTAACACAGGCTCTGATATTAGCACAAACATTGGTGAAAAAACTAGGCCAGAAGTACCCAGCCCTAAGGATCTTTTATTTCATGGTTCTCCAATAATGATTCCCCCCACATAAACTTTCATGAAAATCAGACATAATCTTTTGGGCTTCTTGTGGGTCTAGGCATCTCAAAATCATTCCTAATGGGTCTTTCCAATACAAAACATGATCAACAAGGCAATATTTTATTAATTTAAGTTTTAAGGCTCTCACTTTGTTCTTTTCCATACCATTTGGAGGATGTAAATTTTGTAGGAACAATATAATGTCCTTGTACCAACTGCAATCTGCCAATGCAGAGATGACTTGAGAACTTTTATCAATTGATTCAACCTGCTAATTTTCTAAACATGAGTGGATGAAATTCACCCCCAATGCTGAGCAATTAGATTCATCCAATAGATTGGCTAAACCCTGGCCTTTAACCAATTTGGTAGGCTTAATTTCCAAATCAAATTCAAGGATTTTAGCAATCCACTTACTCCTTTTTCCGTCTATATCAGGCTGAATAAGAATTTATTTTACTGCAGCTGTTGAGACATAGGCAACGACTCTTGAATGAAATACATAAACTCTAAAGGACTTGAGAGATTTAACCAATGCATAGGATTTCTTATCCATGATTTCATATTTCAATTTAGCATCTCTCAATGCCTTGTTGAAAAAGGCAATGGGCTGCTCTAAGCCCTCATCATTCTTCTGCAATAAAAATGTTGCTACTGTATCAAAAGAAGAAAATGGAAAAATAAGAAAGTACTTGGATTAGTCTGGGATAACAAGGATCGGGGCTTCAGTCAAAGATTTATTTATCTGATCAAAAGAATTACAGGACTCAGTAGTCCCTTTTATTTCACTACCTTTCCTCAACATGGTTGTGATATACTTAACCAACTCAACAAAATTTCATAAAAATCTTCTCAAAAAATTAATTTTTCCCAGAAAAGATTGAACCTCTTTTTTGGAATCAATCCTTACCCCTTCATATGACACAATATTCCCCAATAATTTTCCTTCTGTCATGGAAAACAATGATTTTTTAGGATTCAAAGAGAGGCCAAATTTTTAGCATTTCAAGAAAACATTTCTTAAATGATCACAGTGTTCCCTATCAGATTGAGAAAACATTGTTATGTCATGTAAATAGATAAAAACAAACTTGTCCTTCTCTCCACTAAATGCTATGTCCAGAGCTCCCTGGAAGGTCGCCAGTGCATTCATCAAACCAAAGCGAATCTTGGCATACATAAATGTACCCCAAGGAGTGGTAAAGGTCATCTTCTCTCTATCTTCTGGAAAAACAGAGTCCTGATTGTACTTAGAAAAACCATCAACCATGGACATCCTGGCTTTTCCTGTCACCCTCTGTAATATGTGCTCCATCTTGGGCAAAGGGTAATTATCCTTTTTAGAGCTTCTGTTCAGATTTCAGAAATCAACGCAAAGTACGATTTCTTCATTCTTTTTTCTTATTGGGACCAAATTGGACACCCATTCAGAATACCTCAAAGGAATGATAATTTTTGTATCTAAAATCATTTTTACCTCTTTCTCCATGACAGGAAGTAACATAGGATTGATTTGCCTCAATTATTTCTTGAAGGGTTTGGTGTCTTATTTTAATGGAATATTGTGTTGTATAATTCTTGTGTCATAAGTTTTGAGATATTCATAATTCCAACCGAATACATCAGCAAATTCCTTCAACAAATTAGTATATTCTTCCCCCTGATCTTATGATAGGTTGTTAGACAACTTGACATATTTTGGATTCTATGCAGTGCCCAAATTGCACTCACCTATATCAACATCATTAGTAGATACTTTCCCTTTCATTGCCACATCGTTCCCGTCAAATAATATTTCCAAAGAAACTAGTCCTTTTGGAATATGATTACTAGGTAGCTACACAATATAATGACTAGCAATGTTATTGAGAAAAACATCAGCATGAGGATTAATTTCGGAATCATGATCCTGATCAATGTGTAATGCAGAAAACTCATCAATAGACTCGAGGAAATTTTTAAGTTCTAAATCATCTTCGAACACCTTCCAATATTTTCATTGTCCGGTATAGAAGGCCTATACTTGACTTCTATGTCATACTTGATTTTAGGTGGTATGGGAATTATGAAGTTTCTTGCTAATACAGCCAAAGAATCATCCATGGTATTCTCTTCTCTAGGAATAAATGAAATGTTAAAATCTGAGAAAAAACTGTCCACCAAGTACCACACTTCATTTCTGTAAGATCTAAGCCTAAGGTGCTTTGTTTGATAACGATTTTTAATATGATGGACTATTAATTCAACATCCCTAAACACTGATAGCTCTTCTATCCCCATGTCTTTAGGAGCCCTTAGTCCCAAGACAAGACCTTCATACTCTGCCACATTATTAATAGTTTCAAATTCTAGTTTGTATGAAAAATATATAGTCTCTTGAGCTGGTGAGACAAAGACCACTCCAGCACTAGCACCTTCCTTAGAAGAGGCTCCATCAAAGAACATATTCCAAATAGAGGTGATTAAAGGAGACTCCTCACAAAATGCAACAAACTATTTTATAATTTTAAGGGGAGTTTCAAGAGCGTTAGTGAGCTACAAAATGCTAGATCCCAAATCTATATCAAAGGAAAAAATAGGATGATTTGTGGGATTTGCTTCATCACTAATGATGTAAGCCAATTGAGCTTCCCTCTAAATTCTTCTATGCTCTCCACCAAAAACAGGAATAGTACCATATGAGAGATCCATCTGCAAGGTTCCCCCAAGTATTTTCATCCAAGACGTTCACATGATCATTCCAAACTTGGGGGGAACATCAACCACCACAATATCCATGACTATGATTGTAATGTCCCCAAGGTCGAGCCCTGTTGTAAATCATGTTTGTGAAGTATAAAGCTTTCATTATGAATTGTAATTATGTTTTATAGGCTGGTGAGCCAAGTCATATAAGATATTGGTATTATGTATTATTAGGCCAGGGAGCCTGAGTATTGAAGGCCAGTAGCCTGATTTTTTTGTACATGTAGTTATGCACAGTATTAATACAAAACATATTTGCGTGCAGACCGACCACGATGAATGAGTGATGGGGGACTAAGCATCCACAAAGCCTAGGTAAGGAAGAGGGGGCTGATAGGTTGGAAGAGGGGCTAAGCTGAGGAGGCTTAACCCCTTGAGAATAATATTTAATTATTACTATTCCAAAGCTGTGTAAATGTGATGTTTTATCCTAAGTTATTTGGAAGGATGAGTGACTTCCAAATGGGAAGGAATGAGCTTCATGGGTGACAAGTGTCAACCCAAGCGCATGCAGTTAAAACTGTTGATTTGAGCCATGATGGGGGTTCCTCCTCCATTCTACCATCGACTGTCTGAATCGGGAATCCCGTATGACCTTTGCAAGAATACCCTCACACAAGTCTGAAACCAAAAAGGCATGTGTTGTTTTCTAGAGGGGCCAGTACACCCCTTGTCAAAACCATCAAGTCTATGTTCGACCTTCGTGTGGATTTATTATCACACATCCCCGAAACCCAGAACCGTGAGTCGGTTCTGTATGGATGGTTGGGAAAACTAAATGTCCCGTAATTTTTGAGCCTAGTTAGGTTGAAGCGTTTGTCTGTCATCTGTTTGGGAAACCCATGTTTGTTTTCCCAGATGACTGTGGTGGCCACAAAGTTCTTGGATAGGTGTGGTTTGTTGTTGTTGTATGTTCATTGTTGAGCCTTGTTTTTTTTCTGCCTTGTATGGGAACGATATTAAGGAAACCGGTTATATGACCTCTGTGTAACCTCTCTCCAGGTAAGGGAGGTGATTGTTGTTGAAGAGGCAGGTTTTACCAAGGTTGTGAGCGACTCTCTCCAAGTGAGAGAGTGCACAGAGGAAGGGGAGAGCTCCTGGAAGGAACCCTCTAGCTGCCATAGAACTCGGAGATTTCTGGTTCGATCTGTTGTTAAATCCCAAGGCAAGGGAGGTTAGAAGCCGAAGGACTATCTAGTTGATAGAGAAGGTGTATACTCCTGGGGTGGGACAGGCATGTGGGGAAGGAGAGTCTATGGGCAGTGGGCATAAGTGGTTCCTGGGAGAGAATCCTCCTTCTTTTATGTGTATTCTTCCTGTAAACCTTACCTAGCCTAGTATTCCTTACCCAGTGGAGCTTAGTCCCAGCTCGGGGGTGACCTACTGCTGAGAGTGATGAGGACCGTGGTCTAAGGTTGGGAGGTTCGTGGAAGGGCTACACGCAGTTGGTGGTGCATGATAGTTTCAAAGATAAGTGTCACTATGTTTTCTAATTATGTAATTAATTAAATTGTATACTTGTGATTCTTGCAATGTTATCATGTATTTTGTTGCACATATGAATTATTGTTATTTCCAATAACTCTGAAATGCTAGCAGTAATTCTGTGTTTAGCTGTAATTAAGCATTTTAAGTTCATTAGAATGCATAATGTTTTACAAAAGTGTTTTTCCACGTAGTAGCATTGGCCCAACCATGGAGTTGATGGCCAGGGGCGTTACAGTATGGTATCAGAGCCTAGTTTCAACGTTGAGCCTGGATGGGCCAAATAAGTGGTCTTTGAACCAAGGGTTTGAGAAGAAACTGTGTCTGGAGGACTAATTTCAGACCTCAGAATGTTTCTGAGTGTCAACGGACTACTTGACCATGTTACAAGCTTAGCAGGTGTAGCGGTATTATAAAAATGCAGTCGGTGTGGTGTATGGCCACAAGGAGAGAGAGAACTCCACACCAGAAGTGTTGGAGCCATAGAATCTATTTGGAAAGAAAGGAGAACCCTCACAATCATCAATATAAGAGAGATCTAGACCATTAATTGTCTAGGAAGAAATCGACATTTCGGGAATAAGGAGGACAAAGGTGGAAAATCTTTCGACCTCGTGACACATGAAATCCCGATACGTGAAATTCCGATGAGATTTGAGTCATCAGATCGTGGGGAATCAGGACCATTGGATCAAGTAGATGAAATCAAAAGGAGGGTACCAAGTCATTGGCCAGAAGTCCTTGAGAAGATGAGTTGGACGGTCCAAATTCTCTATGGAGAACTTGCGAAATCGCAAGGACCGTAAGATAGATAGAATTTGCAAGGAGGTTAGTAGATGGAGAAACTTGCCACACTAGGATGCAGAATAAACGTGGGTCGCTGATCGTGGTTGGTTTGATCCGTTGGATCATTTCGTGAATTCAGGGATCGTGAACTTGAAGCACAGGCCAAATTCTTGGTCACTCCAAGTCCCGAATCATGAAAGAAATTAACAAGGGTAGAATCGGATGGTGGAGTGCTTCCAGGAAGAAGTGTCAAAATCCCGTGAGCCGTCGGATCCAGCCAAATAGTGAGGAAGTTAGGGATGAAGAGCTTTGACAGGTGTAATCTTAGGAGAGATCTGGACTGTCAGATCAAGGGAGGCTCACAGTCGTTGATCTCATACATGAATTCGCATATCGGAATTTGGGGATTGAAGTGACAAGAGATTTGGATTCGTTGCATCATGAACTCCTGGTTCATGAAACTTTGGAAAGATCTCAATCATTGGATCCAAATCATCGAGGATCGTTGGATCTCGTACAAGAACTCGTGTATCAGAGTTCGGGGAATGGAGTGACCAGTGGTTTGGGTCGCTGCATTTTGAACTCTTGATTACTGAAACCCCGAAAACAGAAGTTCCAAAGTCCCAAAATCTTCAAAGATGGAAGAACCGTAGTGTATTTTTAGCCATCGGATGTTGGGTAAACGTGGATCGTCAATCCACCCGATTTACATGAATTCGGTAAATCGAAACTTTGGGAGATATATGTGTGTACCTTAAAATCTTCAAAGGTTGAAATCTCGAGTAGCACCTAGTAGTCTAGCATTGATCAAAAACTTTGGTTATGAAGGTAGGGAGAAAGAGGGAGCTATCACCCGAAAATTACAAAGCCGAGCAGAACTCAAAAAATTTGTGAAGTCGAAGAATTTTCTTAAATCAGAATGGTTTTGAATGTGTGGAATTTTCTAAGAATGATGACCTGACAAATCCCTGTTGTCTGCACGTGTGTTTGCAAAAGCTTAGCAAGTGCCAGAACCGAATAGGGTTGTCTTTGAGAGCAGAGAATGGAAGAGGTGTGGATTGCCTCCAATTCAGAGAACGAAAGAGAAGGAAGGAATGTCAACTTGGGAGTCGAAGGGTCAAACTCTAATGGGAAAGGAAAAGAGATGGATAAGGAAGGACATATGATGAAAATAATTGAAAGATTACAGAGAGATTCCTAGGCTCACCGAGATGATAGCCGAAAGCTCATGAAAGTTAGGGATAGGCAGGGTGAATTCAACTTACGGATGTTGAAGAATATGGAAAGAATATAAAAGAAATTGAAAAAGGAGAGTGACTCAAGAAAGACAGAGAGTTGCAGTACCCATGAGAGGAAAATAATATCAAGGAGTGTCAGCAGACATCTTCGTCACTCCCCAAAGCATTCCAGTAGGGAAGCACACAGTAGTTCAGGCCCATCTCCTACCAGAAAGCACAGGAGATCTGGGATGGATGAATTGAAAGGGGAAATGAACAATATTAAGCCTCCAATGTTTGATGGAGAACATAAGAAGGAGGAAGATGATGAAACTTGGTTGTTGGGTATGAGGGAATACTTTCAACTACAAAATTATTCCTCTTATGTAGAGGGAAGGATTTCCATGTATCAACTAAAGGGAAAGGTATCCATGTGGTGGGATCAACTTGTTTAGGTGCAACATATCAGGGAAAGGGACATCACATGTAAACAATTCAAGAGGTATTTCGAGAGGAAATACTTAACTAAAAGATATTATGACAGAAAGATGAAAGAGTTCTTTGAACTCAAGTTGGACAACAAGACCATTGATGAGTATGAACGAAAGTTTTTGGAATTACTAAAGTATGTTTCATTCATCAAAGATGAGTCTGTCAAGATTTAGAGGTACCTGAGTGGATTACCGCCTCCTATTGGGGATAAGATTCAGTATGATGATCCAAAGACTATGGAAGAAATGATAAGAAGAGAGAAGTTCTTATTTGAAAAACAAAGAGAAAAGCCTACCTTTTGGAAGGCTTGGCATGACCAGAAAAAGTTCAAGAAAGAATAGAGGAAGAAGGGAAATAAACCACCCTTTTTCAGAAACAGTCCTCAAGGAAAACTGTCTCTTAGAGAGCCCGGGAAGGTTGAAGTGGGTGGGAAAATGTCAAGGCCGCCACCTATGGAATGTTGGGGTTGTAAAGAAAACCATAGGTACAAGGATTTCCCCCACAAAAATGATAAAGTAAGAGTTCTCCACAATGTTCAGTAGGCTGAAATAGTGGAGGATATGGGCAGTAGAATTCCAAGAATCTATGCAGCCCTGGACAACAAGCAAGCTGAGTATCAATCGCACATGATTGAAGTAGAAGGTATGATAAAAAACCAACCATTTACTATTTTAGATGATTCAAGGTCTAGCCATAGTTATATAGACCCTTAGAGTGGTAGAAAGTTTGCATTTGATAAGAAGAAAACATGAAAAGTCTTGGTTAGTGTAGCTAGCTACAGGAACCAAGAGGAAAGTCATGAAGTTAGTGAAGTCTTGTCCTGTAGACATGAATGGACTGAGCACGAAGGTTGATTTGAACATTCTGTCGTTAGGCTCTTATGACTGTCTAATTGGGATGGACTGGTTGGACCAGCACCATGCCATATTGGACTGTCGAAACAAGGCATTCACTTTCTTAGATGAAGAAGGGAATCATAGATCCATCCAAGGAATTCCTAGAGCTATTACTGTTAGAGAAATCTCAGCAATGCAGGTGAAGAAGTGCTATAGAAAAGGCTGTCAATTATTTGCTGCCCATGTGGGGGAAACACCTAAGGATAAGGTGTCAAGTATTGAGGATCATGCGGTACTTAAAGAGTTTGAAGATGTATTCCAGGAAGTAACTGGACTACCTTCGAAAAGGGATATTGATTTCTCTGTGAACTTGATGCCTGAAGCAAATCTAGTGTCAAAGGCTTCGTACAGGATGAGTGCGCCATAAATGAAAGAGTTGCAGCTGCAGCTTGAAGAAATTCTGAAGAAGGGGTATATATGCCCAAGTGTGTTGCCTTGGGGTGCCCTAGTCCTATTTGTAAAGAATAAGGACGAAACACTGAGATTGCGCATCAATTTCGGGCAATTGAACAAAGTAACGGTGAAGAACAAGTATCCTCTACCGAGGATTGATGATCTCTTCGATCCGTTGAAGGTTGCAAAGATATTTTTAAAAATAGATCTAAGATCGAGATATCACCAAGTAAGAATAAAATATGAAGACATCAACAAGACCACCTTTAGAACAAGGTATGGTCATTACGTGTTCACAATGGCACCGTTTGGACTATCAAATGCACCCACTATTTTTATGAGCTTGATGAATGGAGTATTCAGGGACTATCTAGACAAGTTTGTCATCTTATTACTTGATGAGATTCTGGTGTATTCCAAGACCGAAGAAGAACACAAACAACATCTGAGGATGGTGTTGCAGGTGCTAAGAGAGAACCAACTGTATGCCAAGCTGAGAAAGTGCTCGTTTTATCAGGAATTGATCCATTACTTGGGACATATTATCTCGAAGGATGGGATAGTGGTAGACCCTAAGAAGATTGAAACCATTAGAGAATGGTCAGCACCAAGGAACGTAACGAAAGTTAGATCCTTCGTGGGATTGGATGGTTATTACAGAAGGTTCATCGCAAGATTTTCCAAGATAGCTCACCCTATCACTTCCTTACAAAGAAAGGGGAAACAGTTTCACTGGACAAAGGGATGTGAGGAAAGTTTCCAGTGATTGAAGTAGTTGTTAACCAATGCTCCAATCCTGAGGACTGCAGATCCAAATGTAGATTTCATAGTATGCACTGATGCATGCAAAGAAGGACTCGGAGGGGTCCTCAGTCAGAATGGATTCATAATCTGTTATGAGTCTAGGAAATTAAAAGAGCACGAGAAGAACTATGCAACCCATGACTTGGAGTTGCCAGCCATAGTTCATGCTCTAAAGAAATGGAGGAATTACCTCATGGGAAGGAGGTTTGAACTTAGAACATACCATAAAAGTCTAAAATATTTGTTTGATCAGCCAACCTTAAACGCTAGACAAAGTAGGTGGCTGGAATTTCTGTGTGAGTATGACTTTGAGATCAAGCATATCAAAGGAAAGGAGAATAAAGTGGTTGATGCACTCAGCAGGAGGGTGCATGAATTACATGCTACAACCATTAGCATGTATCAGACTGATATTAAAAGAAGAATTCTGGAGGCTGCAAATGTAGATCTTTAGTACAGAGAATTGGTAGCCAAGCTATAGTAGGGTAAGACACCACAAAAGATGGAAATTTATCAATTGGAAACATATGGAATATTGTTGTACAAGAACAAAAATTTTGTACCGAATGTCCAGTGCTTGAAATAGATGATTTTGTAGGAGATGCATAATTTGCCTTATGCAGGGCACCCTAGATATCAGAAAATAGTAGCAGCAGTCAACAACCATTACTTTTGGCTGGGTATGAAGAGAGATATCACTGAATACATCGCCAGATGTATGGAGTGCCAGAAAGTTAAAGCTGAGCATAGGCACCCAGCAGGGTTGCTGCAACCTTTACCCATTCCTGAGTGGAAGTGGGAAGTAGTAATGATGGATTTTATTACGAGATTTCCCAGAACAACCAAGCTGCATGATTCGATCATGGTGGCGGTGGACAAGATTACAAAAGTTTCCCATTTTATTCCACTGAAAACTACTCACAAGGAAGAAGATGTTGCTAATATTTTCATAAGGGAAGTGGCACGATTGCACGAAATTCCTAAAATGATTGTGTCCAACAGAGACCCGAAATTCACCTCGAATTTCTAGAAAGGATTGTTCAAAGGATTCAGAATGAATCTGAACTTTAGTACAACTTATCATCCTGAGTATGATGGACAAACATAAAGGGTGAACAAAGAAATAAAAGACATACTGAGAATGTATGTGATGGATAAACCATCAAGATGGGAAGACTACCTAAACTTGGTAGAATTCACCTACAACAATGGGTATCATGCATAGTTGAAGATGAGCCCATTTGAAGAAATTTATGGAAGAAAGTACAATACTCCAGTGATTTGTGATAATCCAGCCGATAGAACAGTAGTTGGGCCAGAGTTTCTCAAGGAGATGGAGGACCAAATGATAAAAATTAAGTAGAATTTGAAAGTTGCCCAGGACAGGCAAAAAAGTTATATTGATAAAAATAGAACCCACAGAGAGTTCAAAGTGGGTGATCATGTTTTCTTGAAAGTGAAAGCTAACAGGAGTTCCCTGAAGCTAGGAAGTTGCACCAAGTTGGCAGCCAGATTTTGTGGGCCATTTGAAATCTTGGAAATGATTGGGCCAGTTGCATATATGCTTGCATTACCTACATCCATGACTGTACATAATGTGTTTCATGTTTCATTGCTTAATAAATATATACCAGATGCTAATCATGTTATCGATTGGAATGTGATTTAGGTGGAACAAGAAGGTGTCCTGCAAGTGCATCATGTGCGCATATTAGACAAGAAAAACAAATAGCTCCGGAATCAAGCTATAGGGCTTGTAAAGGTCCAGTGGACGTGGTACGGTCCTGAGGACGCGACATGGGAGCATGAAGATGTTATGTGGACAGAGTAGCCGCATCTTTTTTAAAATTTTGAAAAGATTGCAGATGCAGTGTAAAGTTGCATCGAGGACAGTGAAAAAATAAGGGGAGGGGATTGTAATGTCCCCAAGGCTGAGCCCTATTGTAAATCATGTCTATGAAGTATAAATATTGCATTATGAATTGTAATTATGTTTTATAGGCTGGTGATCCAAGTCATATAAGATATTGGGCTTATGTATTATTAGGCCAGGGAGCCTAAGTGTTGAAGGTGAGGAGCCTGATTTTTTTATACATGTAATTATGCACAATATTAATACAAAACATCTCTGCGTGCGTAACAACCATGATGAATGAGTGATGGGGGACTAAGAATCCACAAATCCTGGGTAAGGGAGAGGGGGTTGAGAGGTTGGAAGAGGGGCTAAGATGAGGGGGCTTAAACCCTTGATAATAATATTAAATTATTACTATTCCAAACCTGTGTAAATGTAATGTTTTATCCTAAGTTCTTTGGAAGGACGAGTGACTTCCAAATAGGAAGGAATGAACTTCATCGATGAAAAGTGTCAGCCCAAGAACATGTAGTTAAAACTGTTGAGATGAGCCATGATGGGGATTCCTCCTCCATTTTACCGTCGAGTGTCTGAACCGGGAATCCCATATGACCTCTGCAAGAATACCCTCACACAACTCTGAAACCAAAAAGGCCTGTGTTGTTTTCTGGAGGAGCCAGTACACCCTCTGTCAAAGCCATTGAGTCTGTGTTCTAACTTCGCGTGGATTTCTTATCATGCATCCCTGAAACCCAGAACTGTGAGTCGGTTTTGTATGGATGATTGGGAAAACTGAATGTTTCGTAATTGTTGAGCCTCGTTGGGTTGAAGCATCTGTCTTTCATCTGTTTGGGAAACTCATGTTTGTTGTCCCAGTTGACTGTGGAAGCCACACAGTTCTTGGCTGGGTGTGGTTTCCTGATGTTGTATGTTCGTTGCTAAGCCTTGTTATTTTTCTTCCTTGTACGGGAATGAGACTAAGGAAACCGGTTGTATGACCTATGTGTAACCTCTCTCTAGGTGAGGAAGGTGATTTTTTTTGAAGAGGCAGGTTTTACCAAGCCCGTGAGTGACTCTCTCCAGGTGAGAGAGTGCGTGGAGGAAGGAGAGAGCTCCTAGAAGGAACTCTCTGGCTTCCACAGAGCTTAGAGATTTCCGGTCTAGTCTATTGCTAAAGCCCAAGGCAAGGGAGGTTAGCAGTCGAAGGACTTTCTAGGTGACAGAGAAGGTGTATACTCCTGGGGTGGGACAGGCATGTGGGGAAGGAGAGTCTATGGGTAGTGGGCATGAGTGGTTCTTTGGAGAGAATCCTCCTTCTTTTACGTGTATTCTTCTTGTAAACATTACCTAGCCTAGGATTCCTTACGTAGTGGAGCTTAGTCCCATCTCGGGGGTGACCTACTGCTGAGAGTGATGAGCAGTGTGGTCTAAGGCTACAAGGCTCGTGGAAGGTCTACACACAGTTGGTGGTACGTGACAGTTTCAAAGATAAGTGTCACTATGTTTTGTAATTCTGTAATTAATTAAATTGCATACCTGTGATTCTTGCAATGTTATCACGTATTTTTTTACGCATATGAATTATTGTTATTTCCAATAACTCTGAAATGCTAGCAGTAATTATGTGTTTAGCTGTAATTAAGCATTTTAAGTTCATTAGAATGCATATTGTGTTACAGAAGTGTTTTTCCACGTAGTCACGTTGGCTCGGTCGTGGGGTTGATGGCCGAGGGCATTACAATGATTTTCATTTGTAGCTGAAATAAACTCACAACCGGATCCTTAATGACTCCAAGACACTTCACTTTCCTAGAGTCAAAAGAATATAAGTCATGGTAATTATTTGTTATTTCTAACCCAAGTTCATCCATAAAGGATTTTGGTATGAGATTGTGTGATGCCCCTGAATCCATCAAACAATTATGTCACACTTTATCATGAATATCCAGTGACGTATAGAAAGGAGGGGATGCGTCATCTCTATCTTCTATCAATTTTCCCAAGATCACTGCTGGTTTTTCATCTTGCAGATTTATTGAATCAATAGCACTTGGAGAGGCTTTGGGCTGTAACATTTTGGAGAGATATTTTTTAAATTATTCATTTTTTATCAATTCCAAAAAAGGTATAGGGATATTTATTTTTTGGATCTCATTCTCAAAGATGAAGGAAGAGGTAGACTTCGAGATTTCTTTGGTTTCAAGAGTAGGATTTCTGATCAGAACTTGTGGACTTTGAACACCTTTTTCCTTACTACTAACTGTCACAGCCTTGGAAAAATTTTCTTTTTGGGCAGGTTGATTAGGAGCATTAGTTTTTTCTTCATTCTTCTTAGATCTCAGATTATATCTATTAGTACTTTCTTTTGTTTTCTCTCCCTTACTTAATTCATTTATTTGAATATCCATCAAGGATTGTTCATAAGAAGATTGAGTCAAGTGTGGGGATGGGGATGTGTCACCTAAGAAATGAATCTCAGGATCAACTTCTACCTCCTCTCCTTCTTCATCAACAACCATGTTGTTTTGTAAAGGAGCTTGTATCCTTTGATAATCTCTCTCTCTGTTTCTGGGATCTCTGGGAAGGATTTGGGGAGCATTATTTGGTCTCTTGAAGTTACCTCTATTATCAGTATTTTGAGTATTTCTGTAGGTCTGTTTTCCTTCCAGTTTTAATTTCTTTATCTCAATAGAAAGGGATTTTACTAATTTGGTGAGATCCTCCACTTGAGGATGAACAATATGGGAGTCACGAGTTGAGGCTTCGGTTCTACTTTTTCTTCTTTCCCTATCAGATTTTCCTCTAAGTTTATTAGATGCCACTATGTTGGATTATACCTCCAAGGCTGCATCTTGCATGAGAACTAAGGAGAATGATCTTATTTCTCTCAGTAGCAGGTAAAACTCGGAGTCAAAGGCACTGGTATAAGTAATTTTTGCATAGGTTTCAGTGTGTTTGATCTCATCAGAGATCTTATTATACATTTTGTTAAATCTTTTAGAAAAGTCAAAGACAAACTCTCCTTCTTTCCTTTTTAGGGATCCAAATTCAATAATGTAATACAAAAAGTCCTTTTTGTCCCCCCAAATGCCTAAAGAAGGCTTCATATATTGCGTCAATTCCAATAATCGATCCAGGGGCCAGACCTCTAAATCACTTCCTAGCCTCACCAAAAAGGATTTGGACGAAAAAACTCATCCACACATCCTCATTTTCAATGTTTTGATTATCTACATAGCTGTAGAAAGAAGCAAGATGTTCCTCAGCTATTATATCTTCTTCTCTTGTAAACTTAGGCATGCATTTCAAATAATCTCCAAGAGGTAGGGAATTCATTGGTTGAGGTAAGATAAGTGGAGAGTATCTTGCAGCCACTATGGCATCCATCCTATTTACAGGGGGGTTAACAACTTCCATTTGATATTGAACTCTTGGTGAACTAGGAGGAGAAGGAGACTTAACTGTGTGTAGATTAGGAGAATAAGGAAAGGATGAAGGTGGGATTTCAGTTTTCACAATAGAAGGCTGAGCCTTGGAAGAAGATAGTAAAGTGTGTAAAAGAGATGATTTTTCCACTTCTTTGGTAGCATAAATTTTAATAGGAGGTGGGGTAACAAAGCCTAAGGTAGGGAAATCTTGAAAACTATTAAGACTGAAACACCTTTCAATTTCAAGGGAAGAAAAAATGTCCATGATTTTTTTTTTAAATCAGTTTCAAAGGAAGGGTATTCAATAGGAAACTCTTCAAAATAAAGTTTCTTAGATACTTCAGCAGAAGGTAAACAAAGCTTACTTGATATAACAACTGGAATATCAAAAGTGGAATCAGGCAACTGACCAGAAGCGCTTGTAGTAGCAACATGATTTTTTTTTTGAGAATCTTTTCCCCTCTTGATTATTTTCTATGGGTTGACCTCAGATGGAACCAAAGGTAGCTATGTATTTGATCGTGTATATCTACCTTTAGGTGCCAGATGTAAAACAATGGAGTTTCCAAGTGAAAACTACAATCTTCAAGATACTAAGTTCTAATGCACCTATAGAACTAGTAAACTGTGTCATTTAATCCTAGGGGAAAGTCTTCAAATCATTCTGCAACAACAATTCCAAGAATGGTATCACTAGGAGTCATCAACAGATTGCATGGAAGGCAAGCCCAGTACCCATCAGGTTATGTGTGAATGTAAGATTATTTTAAAAGGGGTCAAATGGAAAAGACTCAAAATGATAATGTTCCAACTCAGAAAACAAGGCTAGCATGCACCAACAATCAAGGTCTTGGCTAACTTCAATCAGTAATTGGGAGTGAGTATGAATAGAGGGAAGACTTCAATGAGAGAAATGTAGGGGCTGCTATAAACGTCAGGCCTACAAACAAGCTAAGGGAGAAATATTCTTAACACAAGATCTTCTTGAGTTTAGAACTTAAGGAAGATAAATATACATCATGATAACATAATGATCAAACATCCACTATAATATCATCACAACCATTCATGTGAATCATTCAAAGCATGAACATTTAACATCATAAGCAAATAAGATGAAAGAGAAGATGATTTCTATTAACCAAGATGTCTTAAATCAAGTACATAGCCAGTTCACAATCACTTCATCAAAATATTACAGTATAAGGAAACCTTCCTCAACCACCTGAACCTACTAAAGCATTTCGTATATCTATTTATAACAAAAGGGAGGAAACAACTGGAGGTACGATCTGACCTTCTTCCTATGAAAATCTCTAAGAATTTATTGCATCAAACAACTTGACTAACAACCTATGCTATGAAATAGGAAAGTGTTGGTAATTAATCCAACCAATATTCAACTAACTTGATCCTTATTTTCTTCTCAACTCCTTGTTTTCCATGTGTCCCTCAAGAGAATATGGTCGTCATTATACTTCCAGCTAGCATTTCTATAGTTCTCTCCATCATCAACTATCCAAAAAGTTGTTAACTTGACCCTCCTAGATCCCTGGTGTCTATTGGTAGATTCTTTGGGTAGCACTCTGAGTGGCGCACTTTGTATTTCCTTCACCAAATTTCCTAAGATTATGTAGTGCACTTCAAAACTAGATTAGTATAAAAGGTAGTGCCAAACCTTCCTACTCCCTCTGCAAAATCTGGCCTCTACAAAATATTAGGTAGAAAATTTTGGTAGCGGCACTTTGATGCTTCTCTGTGCAAATTCTGTCTCTTCCAGATATTAGGTAGCGCCATAAAAAACGTAGAACCTCATGCTTGAACATGTGTAGAGAAAGTAGTAACTTTGATTAGTATCAACCCCATTATCTTTAGGTGATTTGGCAGCACTGTAGGTAGCATACGAGTGTAACACAAAAATAGACTATTCTAAAGCACCATAGCGCTACGGAATGTCTACATTCTTACTGCTGAAGGAGTTAGTCCTTCACAAAAATCCCAAAACTCAGAACAATGAGAACTTAGAAGCTTGTATAGGTGGAAGAGGTAATATTTCAACAACAACTTATCCTCACAAAAATGGAACCATCCTCAAAAATGGGGCTCACCTTTCACCAACTATTTCGTTACCTTGACACTTAACCTCACACTCTTTCTTGTAGAAGGAGGATCCTCATTTGGCACAACATACTTCTTCCCTTTGGAAATTACAGGCTTCTTCAGTGGAGTTATGCTCTCCTTGACTATTGGTGTCTCTTTTTCAATAGAAACTTCAACCAATACCTGCAAGTTTCTTTGAGCTACTTCATCCTGAAAATGTTGCAACTCAGCCTTGAGCTTCCTGTTCTCATACTGAAAGCCTTTGTTCTTCCTATAAAGTTTTTTAAGCTGCTTATAAAGGGGTTGGGCTTTTCTTGTTGCAAACTTTTCTAGGTCAAGGGTGTGACTATAGCCATCCATGAGCTCTTTCATCTTCACTCTGTCAGACATGGCTTATGTTTTCAACTGGGCCACCTCTTTCCTAGCATCCCTAAGTTTCCTGATGAATCTTTTGAATGTTTGACTGTCAGGTGGAATAGTGAAATGCATAGTCTCAACAGGATTTTTCTTGGTCTCATCTTCATGCTCCATAGGAATTTTCGTGTTAGTCTCATCAGGCTTCTTGATACCTTTTCTTTTATCTTTATTCTTTTTCACAGGGGTTTCTTGTTTCCTTTCCACAGGATTTTCAATGCCTTTACCCTTCTTATTTTGTACAGGGGTTTCTGGTAGGGACTGTTCTTCAAAAACCTCTTTAAAAATAGATGATCTTGTGAAAGGTTTTATGCCCTTGGTATGGGCCGCTGGAGGAGAAGAGGAGAAGTGTAGCTTCTTCCCTTTCTTTGCTACAATGTTGGTAGTGAAAGTAACTTCTTCTAACTCTGGTGGAGGAGGATGTGAAAAATATCTCTGTGGAAAATGACAAGCTTGCTCCTCAGTTCCTGTGACCTGCTTTATTACCTCTTAAACTTGAATAGGAAATCTTCCCTTTCTCTTCTTGCTAGTACCTTCTTTAGCAACACTAGTGGGTGATAAAGGGCTTGCATTCTTTGATTGAGGAGTAGATACTATATCCAACTTGAAGTGAGAAGCAACAACAAAATGTTCCCATGAGATATATTTCTTACCCAATTCTTTAGGGACTAGCATTCTAATCAATCCAAAGTGGAAGATGCTAGTATCCATATCCTTAGACTTGGATTGAATCATGTCTGACATCTTACCTATGCTCCTTAACAAATAGTAGGGAATATTCATTTCAATTTCATCAGTAAAATGCAGTGGAAGCCTTATATGGTACTGGTACAATGTGTTAAACCTCCCTTCACATGTAAAGTATCTCTGGATAATCTTCAATATCTTGTCAAACTACTCAATAAACTGATTCCTTGGCACATCTTTAGAAAAATCACTGGCTTGATGTTCAAGTTTAAGGAAATATTTTGCATAGGCTGCATTCAAATCCATGGATTTAAACCATTTCTCACCAGTGATAGGGATTCCTACTGCAGTTGAAATAGAGGCCTCGGTCACCTCAAATTCTAAATCCCCTACCTTGGTTCTCCTACCATCAAAATGTAAGGAAAATTGCCTTGTCACCTCAGGATGGCCTCTTTGCATATTCTGGTAGAAAGAGAGACATCCCACTCTTTGAAAAACGTCTCTTGCCATGGGCTTTGTATAAAAAACATGCATATCCACAGGTTTAGTTCTGACCACCTTTCCCCCCTTCTGTGTCTTCTTCATTTGAGAATTGTCCATAGCTTAGAATCATAGCTTCTTGTGGCTTATGGGGTAGTAACGACCATGAGGACCTAAAGTCGAGCTTCAAATGGACAAAGATGCACTTTTAAAGAACTTCCCTTTAAACGAGACTGGTGCTAGTAAGATACAACTTGGCAGTGGAAATCCCTCCCTTAAATTTGTGCAGGTATTGGAAATATGGACAATGGGAGGGTATTATGTAATTGGCCCTCTGAAGCTGGGTGAAAGCGCTCAATTTAAATATCAAAGGAAGTAGGGGAGACACAAAGTGGTTAAGTAACGCCTTTAGGTAGCGCAATGAGTATGCAGAGGATAGAAATGTTTAAATGTTGTAAGCCCAATATCTATGGTGGGCGGATGTATCAGACTTCGACATACAGGTAGTGAAGTTTATAGGTTTGAAATGAGAGGAGACAAGGATGAGATGATGCGAAGAAAATTCCTTCACACTATGCAAGCCCGATAATCCAAAACTCTGAGAACTAATTCTTTGTGAAAAATTATGTGTAGAGGAGGAAACACGGGATGCCTGTGGAATAAACAATTGTTTGAAGCTTCAGCGAGATTTCAGGATGAAATCACGAACATCCCAGCCTCCAAATCTACCTCTGCATCGGATCTGGCAGCACTGTTGTCGCCTAGTCAGAATTGTGAGTTTGCGCAGCGCAACAGGGTATCTTTTAACCAACTCCTCGCACTGAAAACAAGGAAAATGACATCAATCATTGTAATCATAACTCATGATGGAAACATGATGAATGGGAAAGGCGCTACAAAAACGCCTGACGAGTGGGCAATGCTCCATTTCAAAAAATGATTGGACAGGTAAGCAAAGACAACAAGGCATGTCTATGAGGTCATGAATGAGGAAAATGGTCTGTCAAATTGGTCTAATCGTGGAAAGGATAAATCTTAATGACAAATCATGAAAGGGGGCAAATTTTAAGTCATAAACAAAAATGGTTCTAAGTCCAAAAACCTAATGAGGATCAAAACATAAGTTATGACTCAACACTTTATTTATCAAATGGGTCCTAACAAACATAATTTTAAAAGGGGTAAAACTTAAAAAAATAAAATTTAAGACTTAGGAAAGGATAAAAACAAACTAAAAACATGTGATAACACCCGACACATACATTACGTTTTGAATTTGCTTAACATGACCATTTTTCAAGGTCATGCATACATCACCATACCCTTTGATTTGATAGGATCTATCATCCCCAAGATATATTTTAGCACCATTATTTGTTTCATGATAATTTTAAATCCAATCCTTATTACATGACATGTGAATGGAGGGACCAAAATCAATAAACCAAGCATTTGCGTCATTTGTTTATGCAGACAAGGAAAGATATTAAATATATAATATGTGATTTTGGATGTCATCATTCATTGTTTCTCCTATATCAACAAAGTGACCAATATGTCTTCTAATTCTACGTTTGGACTCATCAAAATTCTCTTTTAAACAATCTCATAATGGTGTCCATGCTTTCCACGGTAAAAACATGCATAATTGTTTTTAACATTAGCATCAATCTTTGGTGGTGTCGTACCTTGATGTGGTTTTACATATGGAGGCTTACCTCCCTTTGCAAACAAATCCAAATATAAATTCTGAGACCTACAATTAAGATTTTTTCTTCCTTCTTCCTCTTGCAAAAGAATACCTGCTAGTTTTTCAAATGTAAGATCTTTTTCTCAAGATTCAATACTTTTAATAAACAAAATTTACTTCTTCAAAACAAAAATTGTTCCTATTTGTTGTTTCATACAAACCTTTAAGGATTGTTTCATACAAACCTTTAAGGGTATCCCATGTCTCCTTGAATATTTTGCAGTCTCTGATATGCAGAATAATATTGTCTTTCACATACATTCCTAGGACTTTTTCTTTTCTCTCTCTTGTATCCCAATCCCGAGTGTTTACGGAGCTTCAAATTCGGATTCTTGTCCAGATACAATGGGTCAAACATTTTATGTTTTCATCAAGGTTTTAATATTTAATTTCCAATTGACAAAATGGGGACCATCCAGCTTATTTGATTATTTAGATATGAATTAGCCAAAGCATTTTCCATTTTGAATTAAAAAAAAAAATCCTGCAAAAGAAAACAATTACTTAATACTTTCAACTTTATATTCATCTCTTCCACACATATTTTCATACAATGACCTCTTTTATCAAATAAACTTCAACAGTAGCAACAAAAATGATCACACAAAAAAATTCAAGTCGCTTTCTCTAGCACACATGTTGTGCTAGTCTTCACGCAGTATCAAACTTCTCTACCCTGCAACGAGCTTCTCGTGCGCCACTCTGCTACTGGCTTTGCCAGAAGGTTGTGACCCACTCCACGTAGGTTGTTCACAATATCAACAAGCACATGAATCAACTGCTCTTCTTCATATCGCAGATCAAAATCCTCCAATAACAAATCGCACAGATCAATCTTCCAGCAGTGACAACAATGAATGTTATCCATTTTCCCAAGACACGACGCCTGGTGTTTTTTTTTTTCTATGATCTTGTTATTTGTGGATAGATTTAAATTGGTGGTAGACTGGACGTCCTTTCTTCCTCCCTGTAGATGAGTAATGTTTTCATGTACCTGCTTATTTCTTTTCTGTTTGGAAGAATCACATTAGGATGTTTTATTTGATTTTTGAATTGTTTATTTATGCACCAGTTATGATATTTAATGAGTGATTACTTATGTGGAGATAAAAAATGTAATCCCGTACTTGTTAAAGGACGTATGTATCATAATATTTTGGAGTAAATCTTATGTAAACGAGTTGAATGATGTTCTGGTTTTAATTATAGTTTAATTTAAGAATGTAATTAAATGATTTCTGTCCATAAGTAATATGAATCCTTTAATGGCTTGATCCTTTTTTATAGTTTAAAAAACGGGGTACTTATGTAGTGTAAATTCCTTTATTCATGTCCAAGAAGATTGAATGTCTTATGGATCCCATTGGATATATATTTTATCTTGACCCTTAATTACTAATAAATCTTCCATCTCTCTGGGGATCTAAAGAGGTGTGAATTGGAAATTGACTTCATGGTACATTTTTATTATTAATCTCTTTGCGCCATGGAAGTATGTTGATCTATAAATGATGGGTTAATCGATTTAAGCATGATTAAGTTGTTAGTTCACTTGCAACATGATTTTAATAATGATGTATGACTAGCTAAGTAAATAGAGTCCTTGCACACACTCGAATTATATTGTAATGTATGTTTGTTTATATATATTAGACCTCTGGAGCGCAATGAAAAGATGATGTAAGGAATGCTTGTTTAGACATTGGATTGCTCTCACATTGGAATAATGATGGATGCACAATGATACTACCTTTGATTCTCGTGCGCGATGAAAAAATTGTGATGCATGATTAGTTTAGTAATAAAATTTACTTGTGAGCCTTAATTTAAACAAGCATGTGATTGCTTCGTAATATTTCTCTTGCACCTTTGAATTTAATGTTGATCACTCTTGCATCATGAATAAGTTGCTAATTAATCTTGGATTTATTAGACATATGAATAGTTTTCTCTTGCACCATTACTTAAGATTACATGTGATTATTCTAGAATTGTTTACTCTCACATGCAAAAAATATTTAAATGTTGATGTGTGATTTATAATGATAATGATTACCCTTGCACCATGATTAATTGATTAATATGACTGATGAATTGATCTAGTTGATGTTGGACTTGTCTGTTAGTGGGATGTAGACACCTCCTTGTTCCTTAAAACAATCGCTAGCCCTGAGACCTTAAATGGTTAAAACCAATTGGAACTTGGGCTTGAGCATTTCTTATGTGTCCTGTAGGTCCTAACCTTGCAAGGTAGATTGGGTGGGCAGTTATTTTATATTCATTATCTGATTGAATGTTGTTGTAAATTGTTTCAAGATAATTATGATATGCTAACCTGCTACGCTATTTATGTTTATCTGTCACTATCCTTCGTTGACGTCTTGAATGCATCGTTAGTGATTTCCATGATGAGTAGCTAGTACTACTTTTACTTATGATGTTGTTGAGTAGGCACTATTGTGATCATGGGTTGATGTTAATTTCCTAATGAAATGTTTTTCTTTTACCTTTTATGCTTCTCTTTTTCTAAGGCGTAAATAAAGGATGTTACAATAAATAGGAATTTGGGACACATAAATAAAATTTTAAATAATTTACCTTCTTATGGTGGATAGACCAATTAGATTTCAATAGATGAAAAATCGTCATCATCATCATATTATTTTTGAAATCATATTCTTTATTGATAATATTTTTGTTTTTTAAGTAAAAAACTATATATTACCTGTCATGAAGAAAACTTATAGTATCCACAGTGATATCAGAGATAAGAGTATGCTAAATTTCCCTGAAGGGAAACCAATTCAGCTCAACCCAGGTCTTAACATGCCAGAGAAATTTTAAACATTCATGTCTGAATCGCCCTGTAGGGAAACTGATTCGACCGTCCATATGGGTAGATGATTAACAAAATTCTAAAAAATGTTGTCATATGACCAACATATAAACTAAAGGTGCTGGAAATAGAAAAGCATACATGCATACACCTCTGACTATCATGGTCCATAGCACACACTACTGGTTCCATCATCCCTAAATCTCTTACCCATGTCCAGAGTGAAGACCACGTTTCCTGCATTGTCCATCTATGGTGGCAAAGCAAGTATAGTGCCCACTGGTGCAACAATGTCCAAATCCTGTGCTTACATGGGTCGAAGCATGAACGCTATGAGAGTTTCCAATTTCTCTACATGTTGGCCAAGGTGCTCCATGTGAAAGCGAAGATCGTCAATGTCTTGATGGATAGAGAATACCAGGTTCTTGATAATCGAGACCGAGTCTCGATACCTAGAGAAGGAAGGAAATGATCATGAGGCGCACGATGAACCATCTGAGCAAAAGTGAGGCATTGGAATAGGCAGTTCTTCCTTGAAAGAGAAGTCATCCATCTGAGCATGGAGGTCTTCCAAAAATGACAAAGGAAAAGAAGGTGGTGGTGAGTCGTGGGGAGAAGGAGGTGGAATGGGAGTGGAAAGGGTGGAATATGGCATGAGAGTGGAGTGGGTGGAGGGTGGTGAGGCAGGTGGATATGATTGCGCCATAACATGATGTGAAGGTGAAGTGATGTCTGAAATGGGACCGAGTACAAAGCCCAATGAATTACCTTGCAATTCGAACCATTCTACCCTGCATGCCCAAGGTGAAGACAACGAGAGGAGGCTTGGATGTTACAGGGATGGGTGAGTGGACGTTGGGGGGTGAGGAGTCAGGGGGTGATGCAAGCACATGCGAGAGAGGAGGCATGGCTTCTTTACTTTGATACCAGAGAGGCCCCCTTTTGGGATTTTCTCTCTAGTGAGGCATATCCTGTAAGAACAGATAATCAACTAAGGGAACCAGGAATAGCGTCGAAGGAGAGAACAAAGAATCAGCTAAGGGAACCAGGGATAGTGCCTCAGAGCAGGAGCTTCCAATAAAGAGGAGGAGGAATGGACTACCAAGAAAGAGGAGAAGGAATGGATAACGCAAAGGTGAGGCATCGACATAATATGGTGCATGCAGACAAAATTCCCACATGCGCAGAGGTACTAGTAAGTCGACCTTCTCCATTGCCTAATTTATTAGTCAGTGGGGGATGCACTGCAGTAGTGGAGGGTGGTTGGAGTCAAAAGGAGGATTGGATGTCAAAGGGAAGTCGCACTAAATGCTGGAGAGGATGGCATGTGCCATTCACATGTCCCGCAGAGAGGTGGAAGATTCCATCTCCTATGATGGCCAGGTGTTGCACACTAACACCCCATCCATGGGTTTATTAATAAGATTATTAAATTCACTCTAGACATATTTTGTTTTTTCCAAAGAAAAATGAGTAATTTTTATTCCTTGGGGAGGACAAAATTACATTTTGTAGGTTCTTCTACAGAACTACACACTATGAAAATGTGTGCTATAGTTGAATATAAGTGGGCATTTGAGTTCCTTTTCTTCATGTCTGTATCCAGGAAAAAAACAAAAAAAATCATCCATAACTGGATGTACTATTTTCTGATCATAAGAGTATTTTTATATAGAAAAGAAAATCACCATTGTTGTGGTTTATGTCTACCCATTTATCATAAATAAATAGTAGTTTTGAAGCCTTCAATAGTGTCTCTATTTGATGTTGGATAAGTAAGTAGAAAAATGAGTTGTTCAAATTTGTGTAGATCGCTTGGAAGACTGTCTAGTTGTTTCTTTGATTAGTGAGTTCAAAAAAGTGATAGTTCATGTTCATCTGTAAAAGGCTTCTAGTTGAAAGCATTTGTGTATTCCCCTTTTTTTTCCGTAATGTGCCAATGTCCATGTATGAGTTGTAGTTCTTCCTTTGACAGTGTTTCTGATGTCATGTTTCTATCCCTATATACATGTGAGATAGCTAAAGTATCAAAAGTGTCCAAAAGTCTGTAAATTTTATCCCACCCACTGTCACCTCGATGGGGAGCTCTTTCTATTTAGGATGGCTAGTCCAAGGGAGACGTCCCTATGTAATCTGGGATTCTGAAGGGCTAAAGGTTTAATGGATCAAGGTAAGAGATTCCCTTTCACAGATTACTGCCAAAAATGAGATAGTCAAAGGAGATCTTCCACTGGATGGCACCTGTTTGCGAGAC
>JZKD02S2313019.1:172106-190206 GCA_000966675.3 Picea glauca
ATATATATATATATATATATATATTATTTATTTATTTATTATTATTATTTTTCTTTTTATTTTATTTTATTTATTCCATCTGAAGAGAAGAACTTAAGGAGAGAGAGAAGGAGTAGGAATATGATCTTCTTCTCTTACCACCTCCATTTTAGCATCATGACATATGTCTGCAATAAATTATGCCTTGGACATTGGCTTCTGATACAACTTCATTCGATGTCCATTCACAATAAAAGAAGTTTGGGCTTGATCAATTTTTTTTATCTAAACTAATCCATTTTCAAGGAAAATGTCCACTTCATATGGTCCCATCAACCGAGTTGTGAGGTTCCCCTTAAAATACTTAAACAATGATTCGAAAAGGAGATCCCAATGCCATGGCTGAAATTGCTTCTTTTTGATGAATTTATGGTGCCACTTCTTCATTTGTTGTTGTACCAAATCGCTATGTTGGATTGCATCTTGTCTTATGTCTTCCAATTGGTTCAGCTGCAGTAACCTTTTTTTTTATGCCTCTGTCAAATCCATCCCCCAAATGAACTACGGTTCATAAAGTTTTAATTTGGAATTCAATCAGAAGAAGTACTTGTTTCCCATATACCAATTCAACGAGGATGCATCTAGTAGTACTAAACCAAATCATCTTATAACTCCATAATGCTTCAAGCAAACTATCATCCCAATCCTTGTAATGAATCTGCACTATTTTTGTCAATATGGCCTCGAGTACCTTGTTGGTAGACTCTACCTGCCCATTGGCCTCAGGGTGATAAGGGGAGGAAGTTCTATGCTTGATCTAGTACTGCTCTATAATGGACTTGATGAGTCTACATGTAAACTGTATCTATTCATCCATGAGAATTTCCTTGGGAACACAAAATCTCATGAGGATATGCTCAGAAATAAAATTTTCTACTGATTGTTCATTAGCTTTGAGTAGGTCCTTAGCCTCTACCCATTTTTTCATTTAATCAGTGAAGACAAGATTAAACCTTTTCTTCCTTGATGTTGGTGTGATGGGCCTTGTTAGCACCATGATTTTCATAGCTAAGGTTAGAGGTTTTCCAAAAAATTTCAAATTCATGCCTAATAGCACCCATATTTTTTTTATGCCTGGAATCATCTAACATCTCCAAGGGCCAGTTTCAAAAGGAAGCTTATCATTCATTATTTCCATTTCCATTTGCAACTCCGCACTGTAAAATTTTCTACGCGTTGCACAGAGAACTCCACCACGCATAGGATTCTGTCGTGCAGTGGATTTCATCGCAAATTGGGCTATCACGCATAGGATGATGTCTCTTAGAGAATGTTGTCGGGCAGAAGATCTTGTCGCATAGAAGATGTCGTCGTGTAGAAAATGTTGTCATGCAGAACATGTCATCGCATAGTGGATGTTGTCACACATAGGATGTTGTCGCGTAGAGGATGTCATAGCACAATGGATTTCCTAGGGAAAATTATTTTTTCACATAAATGATTTTTTCGCACAGAGGATGCTTTCACGCAGACGATTTTCCTACGCACATGCTACAGGTCACGTTCCACAAATGACTGGTTTAGTGGTCAATTTCAAGATCCGTTTCTGACCAACTGGAGAGGAATTTTGAAAATCCCCGAGAGATTTTTGTTGAGAACAAACCAAATAATAAAAACCTCTTCCATATTTGAAAACCATTTCATATTGTGGGAGCTTCGAAGGAATATTTGAGCTCTAATTTTCTGTTTTCATGATTTCTTGTCTGAGACATGTTTTTATGACACATATTTTGACCAACTACAGATGAATTTCAAGAAACCGAGAGAGTTTTTTATTTATCACAATATTAAATACAAAAACCTCTCTCAGTTTCATAAAATAGTTTTTTATTATTGATATATGATGTCATATTTAACGCCTATTTTCCCAGTTTGCTGCTCAATCCACTGTGTTTTTTGTTGTAGGTTACTGTTGCGTAGAAGACTTATTGTGAAAGGGTGATAAAGTGTCTAGAAGTGAATATGATGAATCATTAAAACCATATGGTTGAATTATGATCATGATCAATTATTTTAAATAATATTTAGGCTACGATTATGATTTGGAAAAGTCAAGTTTTCAATTTTTAATGAATTCGTTGAAGTTATTATTCTTTTTCAAAGAAAACAGATCCATGATTCTAGGAGGAACTAGTTCGACCATAGAATCCAAGGGTGAAATTATTTTTCTATATATGGGTATCATTTTGATGTAAATGGGGTTGGTTTTCAAAACAATTTAGACAATGACTATTGATTGTAGTTTTTTTAGCCGATTGAAACTTAAAGCAAAGGTCCTGAAGCTTTGCTGAAAAGATTCTAACGGTGGTAGTCTGATGTATTGCCTGCTTTATTTGCATATGTTTTTTCCTGTTCTCTTTATATTCATATATATTTATGTCTAAATAGGAACGTATTTTCAAACCTGGGATTCAGTGCATAGTGCCTTAGGATTCACGCCATTTAGACAAACCATATTTCCTCTAAGTGAACTCTAAATTCATCCCCAGTGGTGCTCCGAGTTGCTTCATGTGTTTTCTCTCGCCAAACATAACGATTTTTAACTGAAAGATTGTTTCTCACTTAGCCTTTATCTTCTCAAGTTTAGTTACCTAGTCATTTGTTTCCCTCATTTTCAGAATTTGACTCCATTGCCCAATGGTACTTTCTCTTTTGCTTGTCCTACCATCCATTTTAAAACAAAATAAACTTGTCGTATTGTAGAATCTGACCTCTGTGCATTTATTGATGAAATATTTGAGTTATTACCAGTCATTAGATATATGAGAGAGCCCTCTTTGGTTGTATAGCTTAGAATACAATCTAAAGTTGGTTGAAACAGTTACCTCTATGATTTTTTCTCTCAGCCAAACAAATTTATAGAGTGCTAAAATTTTGGCATTGTTGTCGGGGATGAAATTGAAAATTTTTCCTCGGAAAGAATGACATGGTTAAGTTCTGAGGTCTGAGAGCAGTAGAAACTTAGGAATATATTAGCTATTTTTCTGCTCTGGCGACTCAACACATCAAAAAATCAGTTAAAGGTGATTCCACTGGCAGAATAATCAGAAGCTAAAGTTTTCATGGTGACTCCAATCAAGCTTCAAATGAGATACAAAGACTTCACTAGAGAATGAGACCTGTTCACAGAGATATGGAAGGGTAGTATGGAAAAATCAGGTACTCGAGCTTAAGTTTAGTCCAAGAAGTAATTTTTTGTTTTATCAATATCTTCTTGTCCTTTCCTGAGTTTTTCAAAATAATATTTCTTCACTTACTGCATTCAAATGAAGTCCATAGATCTACCCTTGTATATCCTCCATGGAAAACTATAGGTTTACCTCCTTCTTGTATATCTGATATTCACCAAGATCCTTCCTTTGAGCCATATAATGTTAATGATCATTCTTGTGAATTTAATGAAACAAAAGTTGAGATTGTACCTTCTGTTCTTAATCCTACACCCTCCAAGAACAAGAAAGATACAGTCCTCTTAAATTTCCTCCCACCCTTCATGACTTTCCTCTGAAACATTATAAGTACTTTCCTCGTTTGATGGAAAGTCAACTGAAAAACATATTCAGGTCTTTCAGCATTTTATAGAACTTTTTGAGATCTAACTTGAGGATGTGTCTATGAGGTCCTTTTCTCAGTCCTTACAATGATATGTCAAAGCATGGTTCAGAAATTTGCAGCCTTAGTTGATTATCTCATGGGATGCACTAAGGGAAGCTTTCCGTAGGTTTTGGGGTGAGAGAAAGTCATGGGATCTACTCCTTTTAGAGTTTTATGCCATGAGAAGAATAAAAGATGAAACCATCTCAAATTTCAGTAGGAGGTTTGCTAGTATTTATTATAAACTTCCTAAAGAACTCCAACCTCTTGAAGTTGTTTCCATGCTCCATTATGTAACAAACTTTCAATCATAATTATCTTTCTTTTAATGGAGAGGAAGTATATGTCTTTGCAGCAGATGTTCGACAATGCTCAGGAAGTTGAAGACAATATTCAAGCATGTAAACAGATTCAAAATGAGGAGTTGGATGCTAAAGAACATGACAATGAATATAAACAAAGAACAATAGGTTTGAATCTTGAGAAGAGGGCTAATAATATCATATGTCCTCTTGAATCTTTAAATGTTGATGATTTTGCAAAGGATTATATTCCACTTAATCAAAAAGAAGGTGATAATTTAGCTTTTAGCAAAAAGTGGATAAAGTTCTTGCATGGTTGCATTGGAATTTCGATTTCACTTGATTGGCATATTTTTCAGCAGTTAGGGTAGGTAGGAGTGGGAATAAGCTCGGTACTAAGAGCATTTCTTTTAGCAATCTGCAATTTTCATTTTCAACTTAGTTTCAGATTTAAGTTTGGAGCATATACAACTTTGGGTTTTCAGCGGATGCAGGTTACAAGTTATAGTTGGAAAGTTGAGTTTGGGAGCATCCCAATGGATAGGCGTCTAGTCTACTATTCTATGCTACCTCATAGGGAGGATAACATCCCCATTGGAGCTAACTGTTAGCACCATGATTTTCATAGCTAAGGTTAGAGGTTTTCCAACAATTTGTAAAGTCATTCCTATCAACACCCATATTTTGTTTATGTCTGGCATCATATAACATCTCCAAGGATCAGTTTCAAAAGAAATCTTATCATTCATTATTTCCATTTCTATCTGCAACAACGTGCTGCAAAATGTTCTACATGCTACACAGAACACTTCACTGCGCAAAGGTTTTTGTCGCGTAGTGGATTTCATCATGCAGTGGTTTGTCCCACATAGGACGATGTTGTGTAGAGAATGTTTTTGCGTAGAAGATGTTGTCGCATAGAATATGTCATCATGCAAAAAATGTTGTCGCACAGAGGATGTCATCGCGCAATGGATTTCATTGCGTAGTGGATGTTTTCACACATAGGATGTTGTTGCACATAGGATTTCATCGTGAAATGGATTTCATCATGCAAAGGATTATGTCACACAAAGGATTTTCTTGTGCAGAGGATGCTTTCACGCAAAGGATTTTCCTATGCACAGGCTACAGGTCCCACTGAACAAATGACTGGTTTAGCGATCAACTTCAAGATCATTTTCTGACCAACTAGAGAGAGATTTTAAAAATCCCCAAGATTTTTTTGTTGAGGAAAAACCAAATAATAAAAACCCCTCTCAGATTTGAAAACCATTTCATATTTTGTGAGATTCGAAGGAATGTTGAGCCCTATTTTTTAGTTTTCATGCTTTCCTGTCGAAGACATGTTTTTACGACACGTATTTCGGCCAGCTAGAGATGAATTTCAAGAAACTGAGAGAGGGTTTTATTTATAACGATCTTAAATACAAAATAATCTCTCTGTTTCGGAAATTATTTTTTTATTAGTGATATATGATGTCATCTTTAATGCCTATTTTCCAAGTTTGTTGTCTAATCCACTATATTTTTTGTTGTAGGTTACTGTTGCATAGCAAACTTGTTGTACAAGGGTGACAGAGTGTACAAAAGTGCACATGATGACTCATCACAACCATATGGTCTAATTATGATCACGATCAATGATTGTAAAGAGTATTTCAGCTATGATTATGATTTGGGAAAGTTAGGTTTTCTATTTTTAGTGAATCCATTGAAGTTATTGTTCTCTTTCAAAGAAAATAGATCCATGATTCTAGAAGGAAGTAGTTAGACCATAGCAGCCAAGGGTGACATTAGTTTTCTATATATGGGGATAATTTTCATGTAAAGGGGGTTGGTTGGAAAAATAGTGTAGAGAGTGACTATTGATTGTAGTTTTTTTATCCAATTGAAACTTAATGCAAAGGTCCTAAATATTTGATGAAAATATTCTAATAGTGGCAGTCTGATGTATTGTATTCTTTCTTTGTTTATGTGTTTTCTTATACTCTTTATATTAATATCTATTTATTTCTAAATAGGAACGTATTTTCGAACATTGAATTCATTGCGCAGTGCCCTAGGATCCACGTCATTTAGAAAAGCTGTCTTTCCTCTAAGTGAACTCCAAATTCATCCCCATCAATGCTCTGAGTTGCTTCATGTGTTTTCTCTCGCCACACACAATGATTTTTAATTGAAATATTGTTGCTCACTTAGCCTTTATCCTCTCAAGTTTAGTCACCTAGTCATTTGTTTCTCTCAGTTTTAGAATTTGACTCCATTTCCCAATGGTACTTTCTCTCTCTCTTGTCCTGCCATCCCATTTAAAACAAAATAAGCTTGTCCTATTGTAGAATCTGAACTATGTCCATGTATTGATGAAATATTTGAGTTATTACCAGTCATTAGATATATGAGAGAGCCCTCTCTCATTGTATAGGTTAGAATACAATCTAAAGTTGGCTGAAATAGTTACCTCTGTCATTTGTTCTCTTAGCCAAACAAATTTACAGAGTGCTAACATTTTGGCATCGTTTTCGGGGAAGAAATTGAAAATTTTCCATGGGAAAGAATGACATGGTTGAGTTTTGAGGTCTGAGAGCAACAGACACTTAGGAACATATTGGTCGTATTTCTACTTTGGCGACTCCACAAATCAAAAAATCAATTGAAGGTGATTTTGCCGGAAGAATAATCTGGAGCTAAAGTTTTCATGGTGGCTCCAATCAAGATTCAAATGTGATTCAAATACTTCACTAGAGAATGAGACCCATTGACAGAGATATGGAAGGGAAGTATGGAAAAATAAGGTACTTGAGCTTAACTTTCGTCCAAGAAGCACTTTTCTGTTTTATCGATATCTTCTTGTCCTTTCTAAGTTTTTCAAAAGAATATTTCTTCACTTATTGCATACAAATGAAGTCCAAAGATCTAACCTTGTATATCCTCCATGGAAAGCTATAGGTAAACCTCCTTCTTGTATATCCGATATTCACCAAGCTCCTTCCTCTGAGCCATATTATGTTAATGATCATTCGTGTGAGATTAATGAAACCAAAGTTGAGCTTGTACCTTATGTTCTTAATCCTACACCCTCCAAGATTCAAGAAAGATATAGTTCTCTTAAATTTCCTCCCACCCTTCATGAATTTCCTATCAAGCATTATAAGTACCTTCCTCGTTTTGATGGAGAGCTTGATGGAAATTCAATTGAAAAACATATTCAGGTCTTTCAACATTTTATAGAACTTTTTGAGATCGAACATGATGATGTGTATATGAGGTCCTTATCTCAGTCCTTATAAGGATATGCCAAAGCATGGTTCAGACATTTGTAGCCTCAGTCGATTAGCTCGTGGGATGAACTGAGGGGAGATTTTCGTAGGTTTTGGGGTGAGAGAAAGTCATGGGATCTACTCCTTTCAGAGTTTTATGCCATGATAAGAATTAAAGATGAAACCATCTCAAATTTCAGCAGGAGGTTTGCTAGTCTTTATTATAAATTGCCTAAAGAAGTCCAACCTCCTGAATTTGTTGTCGTGCTCCATTATGTAACAACCTTTCAATCAAACTTATCGCTTCTTTTGATGGAGAGGAAGTCTATGTATTTGCAGCAGATGTTCAACAATGTTTAGAAAGTTGAAGACAATATTCAAGCATGTAAACAGATTTGAAATGAGGATTTGGATGGTAAATAACATGACAATGAATATGAACAAAGAACAGTTGATTTGAATCTTGAGAAGAGGGTTAATAATACCATATGTCCTCTTGAATCTTTAAATTTTGATGATTTTGCAAAGGATTATATTCCACTTATTCAAAAAGAAGGTGTTAATTTAGCTTTTTATCCATGTCATGATAAGCAAGGGGCTGATTGTTTTATGTATTCATTTGTAGATAGTCAAGAAAATGAATTTGCAAATTAGCTTGTTGAAGAGCAGGTTGATGTCCCAAGATTTTTCTTGTTATATGACATTGCATATGTTTTTGATTTGTCTTTATATGATGAATATGGTGATGATTATGATGTAGACTTCCTAGAACAACCAACTACATGTTCTTTATCATAAAATATTCATTTTCAGTAATGTAATGAGAGAAATCCGCCTACATATCATAGTTATAAAGAAGAATATGAAGAAATTATCGAATCAACTGAAGTAAATTATTTGCATCTATACTTTGCTTCACTTAAATTATTGAAAGAAAATTTAAACATCATCACTGAGGCAAAGGAATGTGTGATGATGCAGAATCACATTGATTCATGGGGAAAAAATGACAAGAAATTGCAACAACCTTCTCATGTGTTTGATGACCCTATTACCTGGTATGTAGAAGGTCTTGTCAGTTCAAAATTGCAGCCATTGGTTGAATATGAATCTGAAAATGAGTATGTTCAGCAATCCAAACAAATTGAAAAATGTGCATATGACAGTAGTGAAGAAAATGAAGAAGGTTTTGAATCAGGTGAAAGAACCTTGCCATTGTGTTTTGCTTATTTCGAATTGTTGAAGAAAAATGTTTATTATGTTTCAAATCAGAAATCCTCCAGGCATGATGTTGAATATGAGGAAAGCAGTGGACTTGCAAATGAAAACTGTCTTCCATTATGTTTTTCTTCCTTTAAATTGTTGAAAGTAAATCATGAGATAACAGAGGAAGCAACGAAGTTTTACTGCATTCACAGTGACATTTGTTTGCATTAGAAAATTGTTATCAGTGATTAGGATCAACAACCTTCTCATACTTTTAATGACCATGTTGTTGATTACATGGAAGGTTATTTCAATTCAGATTTGGAGCCTGTGATCAAATACCATCTTGGCAATAAATAGGGTGGTCAATCAACATCAGTCTTAGATATGGATTGCTTGCCACTAGGGGTTTCATTTCAGCCACCATTATCTTCTGATTCAAAATATTGTTATTTCCAGCAGTCTCAACATATTTTTCAGCCTTTTTGTGGTAATCAATAGGTTGAATTACATTAAAACAAGGATGTGGTGGAAGGGATAAAACATGATTTTTGTTTTATATATGTTTTGGAGGATCCATTTGCATTTTTGTTGGAGGTGACAAACAGTCCCAATGTTTTTAATTTTTTGAGATTTGAATTTATAGATAAATTTTTGAATGACCTATTATTAAACAGGATTTGGAGCAAGCATGTGCTATGAAAGAAAAAAGTGGATACATTTCTTTCATGGTTGCATTGGCATTTCAATTTCACTTGATTGATATCTTTTACAACAGTTAGGGTAGGTAGGAGTGCGGATAATCTCGGTACTACAAACATTTCTTTTAGCAATATGAAATTTTCTTTTTCATCTTAGTTTCAAATTTCAGTTTGGAACATATAAAAATTTGGTTTTTTAGTGGATGCAGGTTACATGTTACGATTGAAAAGTTGAGTTTGGGAGAATCCCAATGAACATGAGTCTGGTCAATTGTTCTTCGCTACCTCACATGGAGGATAACATCCCCATTGGAGCCAGCTATGAGCACCGTGATTTTCATAGCTAAGGTTAGAGGTTTCCCAACAATTTTCAAAGTCATGCCTATTAGCACCCATATTTTTTTATGCCTGGCATCATCTAACATCTCGAATGATCAGTTTCAAAAGGAATCTTATCATTCATTATTTCCATTTCCATTTGTAACTGCGCGCTGCAAAATTTGGTACGCGTTGTGCAGAGCACTTCACCACTCGCACAGTGGATTTCATCGCCCAGTGGGATGTCACACATAGGATGACATCGCGTAGAGAATGTTTTCTCATAGAATATGTCATCGCGTAGAATATGTCGTCGCACAAAAAATGTTGTCGCATAGAGGATGTCATTGCGCAATGGATTTCGCCGCATAGTGGATGTTTTCACGCATAGGATGTTGTCGCGTAGAGGATGTCATTGTGCAATGGATTTCGTCGTGCAAAGGATTTTGTCGTGCAAAGTATTTTATCACACAGAGGATTCATTTTCACAGAGGATTTTCCTCTGCATAGGCTACAGGTCGTGCTACACAAATGACTGGTTTAGTGGTCTACTTAAAGATCATTTTATGACCAAATGGAGAGGAATTGTGAAAATCCCTAGGAGGATTTTATTGAGGATAAATCAAGTAATAAAAACCTCTCTCATATTTGAAAACCGTTTCATATTTTGGGAGATTCGAGGGAATCTTTGAGCCCTCTTTTTCAGTTTTCATGATTTCCTGTCTGAGAAATGTTTTTGCGACAAGTATTCCGGCCAGATGGAGATGAATTTACAGAAACCGAAAGAGGATTTTCTTTTTAATGATCTTAAACACAAAAAAATCTCTTAGTTTTGGAAAATAGTTTTTTATTAGTGAGATATGATGTCATCGTTAACGCCTATTTTCCTAGTTTTTTATGCAATCCGCTTTGTTTTTTGTTGTAGGTTATTGTTGCGTATCAGACTTGCTTTTCAAGGGTGAAAAAGTGTCCAAAAGTGCACATGATGACTCATCACAACCATATGGTTGAATTATGATCATGATCAATGATTGTAAAGAATATTTCGGCTACAATTATGATTTGGCTTCTATTTTTAGTGAATCCGTTGAAGTTATTGTTCTCTTTCAAAGAAAATAGATCCATGATTCTAGGAGGAAGTAGTTTGACCATAACAACCAAGGGTGACATTATTTTTCCATATATGGGGATAATTTTAATTTAAAGGGGGTTGGCTGGAAAAAATCTGTAGACAATGATTATTGATTGTAGTTTTTTGATCTGATTGAAACTTAATGCAAAGGTCTTGAAGCTTTAATGAAAATATTATAACGATGGTAGTCTGATGTATTGTATTCTTTCTTTGTGTATGTGTTTTCCTTTTATATTTATATTCATGTCTATTTCTATCTAAATAGGAACATATTTTCGAACCTGGGATTTGTTGCACACCACCCTGGTATTCACGCCATTTAGACAAACCGTCTTTCCTCTAAGTGAACTCCGAATTCATCCCCAACAATGCTCTGAGTTGCTTCATGTGTTTTCTCTCTCCACAAACAATGATTTTTAACTGAAAGATTGTTGCTCACTTAGCCTTTATCCTCTCAAGTTTAGTCACCTAGTCATTTGTTTCTCTCATTTTCATAATTTGACTGCATTGCCCGATGGTACTTTCTCTTTTGCTTGTCCTACCATCCCTTTTAAAACAAAATAAACTTGTCCTATTGCAGAATCTGACCTCTATGCATTTATTGATGAAATATTTGAGTTATTACCAGTCATTAGATATATGAGAGAGCCTTCTCTAGTTTTATAGGTCATAATACAATATAAATTTGGTTGAAATAGTTACCTCTATCATTTTTTCTCTCAGCCAACAAATTTACAGAGTGCTAACAGGCCCTACAAAATCTAGAGCCCATTTTTCGAATGGTTCAACCAAAACTTGGGTATTCAATGACATTTCATTGGACTAAACTTGTGACGCCATCCTCTGGAATTTTTCACACATTTGAACATGTTTCTTTACATCCTTAAAAATTCTATCCTAGTAATATCTAGTGCAACACACCCACGACAGGGCATAAACATTTTCGCATTTCTTAAAGGACATATTCTCCATCCATGGTTTCTAGTTTGGATAGTCAGGGAACTAGTCTGACCTCCCAGTCAAGGATCTCTTATTTTGGAGCCAAACGACTCTCTGAGATCTTCATGGTCTCATTCTATAATTAGATGAAGACCCTTTCAACTTCCTGGTGCAGGTCTAAAGGTACCCACGACCCTCCTCTTCGCGCCTACGAAATCTCAGAGTTTGGGCGCTAGCTCCTTTTCTAATAATCCCGTTCCTTGAAATGACCTTGGGCAATGGCCTTACGTAACCATGTGATTGTGCGCGTGGCCAAGGGTGGTTTGAAACCAAACTAAGTTTCTCTCTGCAATTGACCTTGAGCCTCCACGTGTCCTTTCTCCAAAATCGTGGTTTGGATTGCGGCCCTCCCTCAACCTTTTAAAGTTCGCACACTTCCAATTACAAAAATACTACAGGAGTGTTGATCTCATGATATTGATGGTGCATCTAAAATTATGGCTCAGATATATCCCTTTCAAATCTTTGGATTAGATCTAACCTCCTTCAAATCATTGACTGTGATTTCTTTCAGAATTCCAGACTATAGACTTCTCAAGTCTCAAACTTTCCTTTATTTCTTACGTCAACCATCCAAAGTCGAATATATGTTGACACCTATCCCTACATATGTGCGACTATGATTTCCTCTATGAGTCCGGCCTTCAGGTGTTTCAGTTCTCAAATTATCATTTCTTCTGGAGAGATTTCTCTGAAATGACAGATCGTCTGCCATGTGTCCTCCTCAATTGACGATTTTGTTCCTACTTCGGCACTTTGGCCTCTTCAACTAGATCAACGGTTGTGTTTCCCTCTTCTCGATCAACGGTCTAGATCCCCTTCAGGTCTTCGGACTTCTGAGATCTCAAATCTCAAACTTTGCCCTTTTTCCTAATGGATTTTATCTGAAGGCTATAATCCACTGACGCGTATCCACTTGATCTAACGATCAAGAATTACTTCGGGTATTTACTTGGAGTGCATGGATCTATACCACATCTCCTTAGATATGATGGCTAGGAATTACTTCAGGACTTTACCCAGATTCCATAGATTCACGCCACGTCTCCTCTTGATCTGACAACCATGAATTACTTTGGGACTTCAGAAATTTGGTAAGTTCTCTTCTCCCCCGTGTGAAAAGTGCTAAGGTTCATGCACCTTTATTAGATCATACGGTTTTCAATCCTCTACGTTGTGATCCAACGGCCACTGTCTCTCCTCCTCCTAAGCTTCTGACTTACTTCGACTTAGAAGATTTTCTAAGTATTCAAATGCCTCAGCCTTTATTCCACCTATGATTTTGTCTCTCGTCTACACTTATAAAAAGTGCTTATCCCTTCCGAGCTTGATCTTCTTGAATATCTCAATTTACCACGCACTCCTTTTGTTTCAGGGATCTTATCAATCTCAGATCGAAGTTCGATGACGATCGACAATTCATAATAATTGTGGGGACCCAACATGCATGATCCTTAACAGAGAGCTCAACCTCTGCAATCTAGAAAGTCCTCGCTCGACTCTAATATGATCCTAGTCATTGATGTTCCATCCCCAACGAGATCAATGAAGTGAGTTGATTGCAGGTCGTGAACTAGAATGTCCACTAAATTCACCTTCGCACTCCACAATGATTCCCAACCGTCGAATAAATCGAGTGGCTGGTGTTTGATTCGGTAACTGCAGTGAGTGTTTGAGTCGATCTAATGACCAAGATGGCCTCTCCTCCCATTAAATGGCTCACATCCATCTCCTCTCTAAAATTCTTAATTCATGGGTAGTTCTGGTAACTTGGCTATCGTCTACCTCCTAGATATGACGGTCAGGACGGTTCCTGAGCATCGTCATATCTAAGGCTCAGAGTTAACTTTGGGACTTCTCGACTTCAGGGATTTTACCTCCCTTATGACGAACTTTCTCATTTCTCCGAAATCGCAAAGTCCGAATGACTCCAAGGTTTAACTCCCATGCTCTTTCCCATATCCAATAGTCACAATAGACCATGGCTTCTTGCGAACATATTTTGTTCGTTTATCTTCCAAACAATGGAACCTTCCCTTTCAATACTTCAACCTTGCTACTCTTCCTGAGATTTGTTAGCTCTTAAAGGATTAAGAGATTTGCGTTATTTCTCTTGAACTTAACGCTTGGAAAAATCCTTCTGCACACCCCTTACGCTCATTCCTCAACTCTAGAAATTAAGTGGTTCTCAGTCTCTCCATGCCTCACAGAGAGCTTGTGCATATGTGCACTATCTCTCCTGAGCTTTAACAGCCTCCCTCCTCCAAGGGACTCAGAAAGACTAGGATTTTCAAAATATGTACGTGAAACTATGCCCAATGTCAACGAACGCACAGTTCATAGATATATCTTAAGCCACCGCAGGGCGCAAGAATTTAGGAATACAAGCACGTCCAACCATACTTTCTTAAATACACAATTTAAACAGGAATAAAGAGATACAATATAACCATCAAGAAAACATACACATCCTTCAGTACTTCACAGTATATCCCATTTCATTACATAATTACAACTTAATTTCACAGGGTATAAGAATACTTATCTATTACAAGTTGCATCCAACCAACTAACTGTGGGTGTGCACATTTCCACCCAACCATAGGCTCAAAGGAATTCATTCTTATCACTCTAGCCACCCTCGTGCCAAGACA
Source organism: Picea glauca (assembly GCA_000966675.3). NCBI lineage: Eukaryota > Viridiplantae > Streptophyta > Pinopsida > Pinales > Pinaceae > Picea > Picea glauca. The sequence continues at coordinate 186,312 of JZKD02S2313019.1, forward strand.
TGATATCACTAGGGAATTTATGCCAACTCTTAAAGAAACTCTCTCTATCATAGTGATCCTGCAAGGTTTATCAGATGCTTCCTCAACATCAAGCTCGTGTTCGGGTCCTTTAGGCCATGTTCTCGACACTTCCTTTGGGTTTTCACATCTCCCTTATGATATTTTCTCTTGTCCTCCTGTGTCTCTTCGCTTGTTGTGTATCTATATCTATCTTACCTTCCCTCCTCTAGAAGGTTTTCGACCTGTCATGTTCCTTCTGTCAGAAGGAAGCTCCGGTTTGTAGGTCTCTGTGGTGCTTTGAGTTGACATCCTGCATCTAGACAATGCTTCCATTCATGGGGGTGGTTGATGATTCAACCACTGGTCCTTTCTTTATTAACTGATTTCTTTCCTCTAAAGATACCATGGCTCGTACTTCAAGGATTCACCCCCAACAGTCAGTTATGGGAATTTTAACAATCATACATTTACATTGTCACATGCCTTAGCATTGTAAATCCTATTTTATTATTAATTACAAGCTAGGGGAAATAGGGGTGTTACAATTACCTCCCCTTTAAAGGAACACCATCATTGGTGTTCTTTCTTAAACCACATGTCATGCCTTTCTCATTCAATTGTTTCAAAAATCTTGATCCTTCTTCCTCGATCAGGTCCTTTTTCGGACCTTTATTATTGGTCACCTCTTTCAATAATTCTTGGACAAAAATTCTAGGAAAATGTCATAATCTTTGCACAATAACTATCTACACAGTTTTTGGATTTGTATCCACATGCTTGTTTTGTTATCCAGGCTCATCGTTTTTCCTTGACATACCCATTGGGTGCATGATCCCAATTCAATAGTTTAAAATAACTATCATGGTTTCATCTTCCTTGCTGTAACTCTCCCTCCAGGCCTAGGCTCAGGCATTCCCTTCTCTTCTATGCAGTACCTCGAGTGATCCATCTTTCCTTTCCAAGGTTTTCTCGCACAGGAAGAACTTCCCATCGTGTACATGATATAAATAGTTTACAAGAAATATCATGGTCTCCTCTTCCTTTCAGTCACTCACCCTCTAGGCCCAAGCTCAGGAATCCCCTTCTCTGCTATACATTCCCTCAGGTGATCCATCTTGCCTTGTTATTTTGTTATCGCACAGGAAGAATTCCAGAGACTCTATCAGGTCTTACAATCGAGGCGTCCCTCATAATTTCTCTGTCGAGGCATCCCTCCGGCTTGTGTTACCTCAACATAATATATTCTAGGCAACCATGGCTTACCATGGGGTTCTCATGGCTCAACAGTAGCCATTTTTCATGATTTTACAGCTTGATAGCCTTCCGTGTCAACTAAAGTTATGGACAAAGTTTACTCTCGTTATCCCGGTACCGTAATAGATAGGAATGAAGGTTACTCTCCTCCTGAAGCGTAATATATAGGGGTGAAGGTTACTCTCCTTTTCCCGCTACTGTAATATATAGGGAGGAAGGTTACTCTCCTTCTCCTGGTACCATAATAGATAGGGACGAAGGTTAGTCTCCTTCTCCCAGTACTGTAATAGATAGGGATGAAGGTTACTCTCCTTATCTTGATACCATAATAGACAGGGATGAAGGTTTCTCTCCTTCTCTCGACAATTCATTCTTTACACAACCAAACAAACTATTAGTCTCTATTTCATGCAATTGAATTATAGTCTTTCTCACAGTTCTCCCTCGAACCCGAGATCTCAGTTTCTCATCTATGCACTCTTCCCAAATCTTTCCCTTTCGCCTGTATCACAGCTATATAGAAATTCATGAGACATCATAAATTTTTAAATTCAAAAATTTTCTTGTAAATCTGTCATCCGTAGATTTCCAAATTCCACATTTTATTATCATATTTGTTGCGCACTGGAATCCAAGTTCATAATTATGGTACTTTCCTTCTCATAGCAGTTTGTATTAGTAGAAAATTGGTCTTCCTTATGGCTTACAACACTGCCATATTCAACACTCCTTTGCTTCCTGCACTTTCAACTTCAATCAACCAAACAAATTGTTATTTTCTCATGCTCATTTATTTTTATCGCACCTTTATAACGTCATCACAATCGGTTTCAGAATTGTGCATACTATCAATCAAATTCACTTTCTCAAAAAGGAAATACCATTCCTTGCAGTTTGGCTCAATAGGCAATTGGTCTTCCTTATGGGATTACAATACTGCCATATCCAAGACCCATTTCCTCCTGCAATTTCAACATTCCTCAGCTAAAAAAATTGTTAGTTTTCATGCACATTACCTTTTTAAAGTCAAGCATACTAACAGTCCAAGTCATTTTCATATATTGTAGGATACAAAGAAAAATGATACATCATCCCTTACCTATGCATCATTTCATCCTACCAAATTTTTCAAAATGTAATTTAGATATCAAATGATTTTAATGAATGCGCCAACATTCGTGGCCACATTCATACCCAATGCAACATTGTATTGATTTTAAGTTTCCCATACTTTTTGACAAGTACATTTCCATGGTGTGTTGGAGTTTAGCCAAGATTTTCACCATATGGATTATTTATTCTCATTCGTTGTTGCAGCAGAACTATTCTTGTAGCTACATGATGATCATGATCCCAATTCAGTACATATGAAACTACAAGTTTCACAGGAATGCCTTTAAGCATTCCTCCTTCATTAGTAACCAGGGTGCGAACACTCATGGCCACCCAAATTTGGTTTTCTATAACACCTATACAATGTAAGTAGAAATGTTGGAAGGTCCTCCTTCCTCAATGGGAAATCCATTGTTTGTCCTTTATGCAAACATGCATTTCCTACAAGCAATTCCATAAAACATGCTATCTATGAGCACTTTTGTTTTCAATCGTTCCTTGATTGGTCCATGTACTCATGAAATATCAGTTCATGAATTCTTCTGAGGATTACAACCAGTCCTTACTACCAGAGGTTCACACCTCCATAATTTAGGTTCTCCTTCTTGAATCAGGCCCAACTTGGTTATCCAAGACATACAACTGCCTTTCAAAAGTTCATGCATAATGCTAAGACAATAAAATATTTCAGAAGGGGTTCTTACCAAATCCCTTCATACCTTGTGCCACATAGGTAGGAATATATTTATACTGGTTCTTGGATGCTAGCACCCTCTTTCTGATATTATCCCATCAATGGTGCTCCATGGGGAATTTTAAAGTCCCTTTAACAATCTTTCAACAAGAACCTTCTCATAGTCATCCTCTAATTGAGGTTGTTCATTATTGGCAACTATCTTTCTCAACAATTCCGATCTATTTATTTCTACACATGACATACATCATAAACACATTAGCCGTCATGTAAATTAAAAATGCAAGTGCAATATAATTTAAATTAATAAAACATTTTCAAACATGTCCTAGCATATCTGTATGCACTTCATCACATTATCCTTAATGTTTTCATGAGTGCAATATCGACAGTTCTCAATTGTTTCTGTAGCAATACAATCCTCATCACTATGGTGTCAAAAAATTTACTTTCATCAGCGTACTATCTTTCTTATTCCAGAGAAAAACATATTACACAACAAGAAAAGAATTGAGGGCTCTCCCCTTCCTCCAATTCTTTCTACATCACCTGGGACTTTTCAACCCAGCTAAGTTATTTTTAAGGCCTCATTGTCTTTTCTCTGATTTTTTTAATTTACTCCATGTTGGTATCTTCCTTCTCTTTTCCTCGAGCCACCTTGCTTAGGCCTCACCCTAACCCCTTTTTGGAATACAACAACATGCTTTAATAGCAAACAATTTTTTTTTGTTTGTTCATAATGGATCATGAACCTATGCATCCTACACATTACCATTCGGTTATCAGAATGGTCAATATTCATTTATTAGTCTTCTATTCATTACATGATGTTTT